>JAGDQP010014675.1:31016-44595 GCA_022664845.1 Lepisma saccharinum | reverse complement strand
ATCGAACGGGTTATTCGTGTCCAGAATTCTCCACCTTCAACAACCACTTAATTGTGGACGGCAATTGAGACTGCATAGCTACACATCCTTTCAGTGAACTATCAGCAACTTGTCAATTCTCTGCCACATCAAATTGCTACATTTCGTCGCATTCGAATCCGTTCCACACATTATTACGTAGGTATTCCATGACGTATGGCACTTCAGTGTATATTAGCGAGAGAATGCAGTCTTGTCTCATACCTATTAAATTTATCATTCAATAATGTATTACATACTTATACTCATTCAGTAATGTATTCACTCATAAGCTGTAGTAAGTAAGAAACAAACAGAACACAATTTAGGGTAGCACTATCGCTGCCTCTTCCCTGGGCGCTGAACAGAAAAGGTCATAAAATGAGTGAAATTATATCTATTTTGTAATATTTCCTGTTGATATCCAATGTTTTCTTCCAAGGGAAAGTAATATTCAGACGTTTTATATAAGGAGACACGCGACTCGATTAGCCAATATCATTGTGAATAACAAATAATAATAATAATAATAATAATAATTCCGGTAGAAACACCAAAGTGTAAACCTGCTCATGAAAGAGCTTTGGTTTACGTCGATTTATTAACCGTAATAAACCCAATTCAGTCCGCTGTATTTCAGGATTAACTCAATGAGTTTAATAATATTTAACATCCTTTTAGCAAAAGAGATGGTGCTAGGATTGCTGAAGCATCCCGGACAAAGGAAATGGTTACTAATTAAGTTTCAAGGTGTTGCCATTCAAAATTCTATGCTTTATATTGATCAATTCTGAACATATTTTGCAACTCATATTGATTAAAAAATCTTCATCCATATGATTGTAAAATAACACCACTAAAAATAGCGAAGAAACAAATAGTCTGTTTCTTATTAAATAAGTTTGATTATTGTTTCAATGTAGTTGAAAAAATCAAGAATATTGTCGAGTTGAAAGTTATTTAATTATACCCTTTTCGGACAGATGACTTGAATTATTTCCTGTCACATTTCCAACCATTACTTTGTTACATGGGATGGCATAATCAACTTTCTTTCTCTCTAAAAACATTTTCCCCTTCGCCATAACTGTGACGACTAATAAGTGAAAATAGGTTGTCACTCTCTAGAATAGGGTTTTTAACCTGGGATCCAGAAACCCCTAGATTGTCCACGAGTTTTAGATAAACAAAAATATTAAAATCAGTGCATGGTAAGGATTGCGAGAAGTATATCAGACTACCTGGATTTTTCAGTAATGTCATTATTGAGTTTGGAACATTGTAATTCTAAAATAAGTAATGTAATTCGTTTCATCCTCGTTTGAGGAAAAAATTCTACGTTCACAAAATAATAGTTTTCGGTTTCAAACTTGACTCATCTTTAGGTGTGATTACTTTTCTTTTCAAATATGAAAATGTAAAATATTGTAAAAGAAAGAATTATATACAATTTTTGTTGAACTGTATATTGTTGTGATATAACGTACCTTAGACAACATCATCAGTATTATGGTAAAAGTATCAGGTCCTTCAAGGCAAGATAATCCCTCTCCTTTCATCCCGATTTTGCATGTTGCTCTTTATCTCAACATGAGATTTATCTTTCTTAGTAATATAAAGTAGTTTCATTTGTCTCCTTCCCTCACCATACCTTAAATTTCATTCTTCTGATAAATAATCTCTACGCATCTAATGTCCTAACCAGGTTATTTTTTCATCTTCTTTCCTGTTTACAGTGTAGTTTGTTTCGCTTCTTCTGTATCGAGCTGATCTTTCCATTCTCCTCCATATCAACATTTCAATCCAATTTCCTTTCTTCACTATCTCGTTGACTCCATGTTTCTGCTCCGTAGAACACAATACTACATAATAAACATTTAATCAATCTCTTCCTCCTTTTTTAATTGAATCGCAGAAGAGCTAAGTGAGCGCCTGTTTCACCACTACTAATCTCGCATTTCTCTCTTGTTCAATTTCATATCCCTACTTATAATACTACTCAAATACTTGAATGTAAATACTGGTGTACTTTTCCATTTCCACTCCTAATGAGTGGATGTATTTCAATTACTATCTGTTTCGTTTAATTGAAGCTTATTTGCATTGCACGTTCCTTTGAAGTCTTCGTCCTTTCCATTTCATACATGCATCCTTCAATACTTGTATAAATATTTTCCACTTTTCTCGATTGATTGCCTTTTCCAAATCAACAAAAGTTACTTATACTACTTTACCTTTCACTACGTATCTGTATCACATTGTTCTTAACAAATCAACAGCGGCTTCTCTTCTTCTCTTCGATTTCCAAACCATTTCTTTTCAACTTCGGAATTCACCCTATAGTATAATCTCTCCCCCTTCCCGGATGCAGTTATTACTGTTTTGTAAACTGTCGCTTGCCTATTTTCCTGAATCATAAATTTCATTGCAGAGTCACACATGTTTACTATTTCTTTTCTTTTTTATACTCTTTACCAGTTGAACCAAAATATCATCCACACCCGTTGCTTTACTCTTTTCCATATCAATCAGAGCCTTCTCAAGTTTTTCCTCATTATTTTGGTTCCTTTATCACTATAATTTACTTCTTCTTCAATATGTAAAATTCGTGGACCTTTGGACGTTTCATACAGTTCATCTATGTATTATTTCCATCTACTTAATATACGTTTCAGATCACTAATGTAGTTACCATTTTTGTTTTCCAATGACCACCCAGATTTGCTTCCTTTTCGTCTTAATTCCATTATTATTCTTCCTTCAACATCAGGTCATATCTTTCTATGCTTTCCAAGTCTTCTATTTTATTGTATTTCTTTGCCATCCATGTTTCTTTTGTTTTGTCCGTTTCTCTTCCAAGTTCATTATTTAGCTTTCAGTATATATTTTTACTTTCTTCTGTGTCTATACGCTTTCAATTTCTTATTTTTCATGTTCTTAATTTTCTTTTGTAGCACATTCCTTTTATTTCTTTTCTCTTCATGCTTTCCCATTACTTTTTTGCTCCATTGAGCAAACAATACTTTATAAAACCCCACTGTTTGTTCGTACTTTCATTTCTTCCTACCGAATTTGAGTATTTTTCTTCGAACTTTCCCACAAGTGCATATCGACTCCAGAAAGAGTCTGCATTCTTGAAACACTAACTAAATCTGTCCCAAATTATCACGTATTCGGTTTGAAATATTTCATTGTCTGGGCGTGTCTAAGTGTATCATCTTTTATTTTGTTTAAACGACGTGTTTCCCACGACCAATAAGTGTTGGTTACAAAAGTAAACTTATCTTTGTGGTCTTCGGTTTCTCCTCACATACCCTTATTTCTTTACTGTTTCTCCATTTTGTCCTTCATCTGCTAATGCATTAAAATTACCCATCAGTACAATGCATTCGCTATTCAGTTATCTCTGAATCAACTTAACTAGATATGTGTAGGCTATTTCGACCTCTTGTTCAGAATATTTAGTTGCAGGCACATATATTTGTATTATAACCAGGTTTTTCCTTTCTCCCTTTCACTCTTAACATCATCATGCGTTCATTGATGTAGTCTAGTTTCATGACATTCACTTTTAGACGCTTTCCAAGGACTACATCTATTCTGCTTCTTCCTCCTCTTTCCGGTCTTAATGGAACATCCAATATCCTTCATCTTCAATTTAATCTGTTCTTTTCCATTTTACTTAACAAAATCCTACTGTTCCCATACTGTCTATCGAGATTTCCTCTTTCAGGTTTTCCCATCTATTAGAGTTTTTAGCTATCTATTAGCGAGCACATCAGAGAACCCAGATCATAATATTTACTTAGATTTCATAGATTTGGAGATAACTTCTTAACCACTTACCACATTTCTACTTAAACAATGCGTTCTACCGTGCACCCACTTATTACGAGAACTTTAACTGGTATAAATGAGCCAACATACAGACTTTTACAAACTGTTCGCGTTGGATTTTTTAATTATAATCGGCAGAGGACTCAGCGTTGCTTCATACAAAGTTGATTTCATCAGAGATATATAATAAATGATAATGTATTGATCTTACAATTTTATATATCATACTTTATTTAATGAATATAATACAATATAATACAGTATACTGTATATACAAATTATTAAGATCTCTTTTTTTATATTTCTCATGTTGTTTTCCAATCACCGAGATGCCGAGTGTCCTATTTCTTCTGGAAGATGATGAAAATGAGTTAGTTTGGTTCCATTTTGCAACAAGAAACTACTGAAAACTTTAATTCTTTACTTCAAGATATTAATGTTTCATTTTCTACTAAATTTATCTGGTGCTGCAACCACTTGGTAACTTATCTTCTGAAGAAACTGAGAGTTAATTTACTGTTTACAGCAACAGAGCTTCTTCTGTGGAGTTATCCAGTGAATTGGGATATATATATTTGCAGCGCAGTTTTTTGTATTCTTTCAAGAAAAGAATAAAATTGTATTAATAGCAAAAAGCCTGTAAATACAGAGTCTAACATTATAGATATTTTTAGGTAGTACGATGGCCTATAAAAAGTAGAATAATGTGGATTAATGGGCATACTTGTCTTCATTGAAGAAATAATTACAGTGTGAATTATAGTCCATGTATATCAACATTTTCTCTATATATTACTGATGTTTGACATAAATTTGATCAACCTGTAAACGAAAAGATCCACAAGACATGTATATCAAGCTTTTGAACAAAAATGTCATTTCAAGCTGTTTTGCATTGACCAAATCAATGTTAATCGCAGTTCCAAAACCACCCGAAAAAAAATCTTGATCAGTTCACGTTTAAACATTGCAGTCAGCATTGTCTAGTTTCGTGTTTCCCGTCACAGAATAATATTTTTGCAGTGCCGCAGGCGTTTAGCGACTGACAGACTCGTGCAATATGTCTAAGGTCTTAGAATAATTATCCTTCTGCTTCAAAGTGATGCATTTTCGGATGAAATTTACAAGCAAGGTGCATTGGTACTTCCATAAGCATACCTTAACATGATTTCCTTGGCAAATGATGTTTGTTGCCTTCAATTTCTTTTGTTGAGTGTTACTTGGTTTATTGTCATACTTTCCAGTCTTCTTTCTGACGCATCGATTTTTTCTCAATTCCTGTAGGATTGGTGCTGTTACTGCTAATAAAGTTCATTTTATCTTATCTTTCTAATCCTGCAGAAATGCGAGAAAGAGACCGCATGACCGTATGATCCTTCCTGCCCATAACGTCTCAGGCGTTGCAGAGAAAGGACCACCCGCTGGTGTTTATGGTCCTCCGTTAGTTATTACGTAACATTCCGAACACAAACCATCATGTACCGTGTTACACGTGGACGATATAAGTCAGTGTATCTTATAGAATATTGAGTTCCCTCGCATTGTCCCTGAGTGTAACTCCCCAATCCTTCTGAATTATACTTTCCATATGTCCATGTCTGCTGTTTTTATCAGGAACAAATGAGTTTTTATTATAAAATCTAGGGATTTTTAGAAGATTATCATTGCTAACATTTACTGTTTGGTTTCGTTAGAAGAAGAAACCAAATCTTCTTTTCGAAGGAAATTCGAATTGAGATTTTGAGACATTATTGTAAGATATATTTCATATGGATATCAGGTGGTATTTATCAAGGAACATGAAATCTAATGTTCGTTACGGAATTTGCAATATATGTGTGATTGCCAAATAAGTATTGAGATAAAATGTATGATCTCAATGGTGAATTATCAGGTATTTTCTATTCGTCTCCAAGGCAAAGAAATCAATGTTCGAGATTGCACATTCGGATGATTGTGGAGATACTTCAGTTATTCTCTGTTATTTTCATTTGAATAAATTTCTGCTTGGTTTCTGTAATAGAACTGTTATTCTATTTATATGAATATTTGTTTTGAAGGGCTGTACTTTAATTATCATGAATGACGGTCTGAAGTATTTAGTTTATATATATATATATATATATATATATATATATATATATATATATATATGAGACTATGAGACGTCAAAATATTTATTTGAATCCTAGATATGTGCTTTCCTGGCGTTTATTCAGTGTTAATAATAATATCGAACTAAAATATTTCATAACTACAAACCAGAGGTCAAAACAGTTTCTTGAAAATATACTACGAAATAAAACAAGACAGAACTTAGGCAAGATATTGAGATCTCTTCAAAAGATTAACACGAGTCATCAAAAACTGTGTATAATATCGAATGAGAAAAATAAGACCAAGCTAGTGAGTGAACGATCCTAACAAAAGAAAAAGATATAATGTGTTAATTAAATATGAGTTTGACGAAGGTTGACTCTGTGCTGTCTTCCTCTTCATGTTTCTAGAATGTCTTGTATGAGGTGGAGGAGTTCTAACTTTCTTAGTTTTTCTATTTTTGGTTCTGCCTATATTTAGAAACGAAATGTGGTATTTGGAAGGAAATGGAAAGGATGTATAACGTTATAATTGTCTAGAATATGTTTACTTAAATGTAAGCTAGGAAATCTATCCTATCTTTAAGGAGTACAAGTATTATTTACGTAAAAGGTAAGTGTATAAATCTTTACCAAAATTGCCGGCCGGGCGACCGTGCGGAGGTAGGCCAACGGCTCGAAGGTCCCGGGTTCGAGTCCCAGCAGGGACATGGGTGTGGATTTTAATAGCTAAGGGGCGAATCGTGACGGGAAGAAGTCCAAAGTTACTAGACTGGTCCATGTAATCAAATGAAGTTTACCAAAGTTTCCTTTACCGAAATACTTAACGGAATATGGCCCTAAAGACGACCTACCCTGATTGGCATAACACATTTTTAACCGGAATTTTTGTTCGGAAATGTCTCTATTTAACTGCTAATAAATTAGATAATCCTATACTATCTATTTAGAGAAGGGCTTTTATTTATTTAATTTTGTTTATCTCACATAAGTTTTACTTTGGAATGTATCTTTAGGACACTCAGTTTGCGAATATCTGGAGAACGCTTGATATAGGTCTCTCACGGTGCTCTGTGCGTAAGTTGTGGAAGTCTGTCGAATTATTATTGTCAGGTACCAACTGCTCGAGTAAGTCGGCGATTGGCTGAATTCGAGTAGTAGCAATAAAAGTAAAGCGCACTCATATTCCATGAGCACTAAACTCAAAATAAAGGCGTCGTTTATTGCTTCCGTTATAGATGTGCATTCCAATACTTTTGGTGGCATTTGCACAGAACACAAAACCGGCTGGGGCATCTCCTCAAAACCAGAACTCTCTCGTTCAAAGCGGGACGTCTGGCAAGGTGGGTTATAGTTCAAATTTAATTCTATCAGGGTTAAGATCTAAGGCTTATATTATCACATGTGCTTTTTATGTGTATCAGGAACTTAAGCAGTATTTCAGACAAAAAACATGGCAGTAAATTTGTCTTCACAATACTTGATTTCCAACGCATTTTGATGCAATTTGTTGAAGTTTTACTGAATATATTTATGACGTTTAAACCCACTTAAAACTACAAGTCGCTCATTCATTTTCAGGCACGATCCCGTATTCGCTTGACCAGGCTAAAGAAAATCAGAGGAAACTTTAGTCAACATGGCCGTTTCCGGAATCTCACAATGACAAGACTTTCTCTTGTCCTGTCTCCACAAGAGCAAAAACTTGATTAAAAGTTGAGGGTGACCGTAAATGTCATCGTCCATTCAACCAAACGATGAATAAAGAGACTAAAATAGTACGGACAATTTCCATTTTCTCAACGTTTAAATCAAAGTGTGTGCTATTCAAGATCAAAGGCGTCGACAAGGAGGGCAAGGGGTCACTTGTCCCCATGAATTTAAGATTTTATACCTACTACTGATCTCTTTTCATATATTTGGTGTATGTTTTAATGCTTTTCACTCAACGCATTCCATAATAAGCTATTTGGGATTCTCTCTTTACATTTCGTGAACCATATTCATATCAATCTATAATATCACAAAAACGCCAATTTATACCCAATAAACAAACAATTTGAAAACATCGAAAGTAAAAACACGAATTTTATTATTGTACTATTATGTAACATATTTCTTCTGAATGTACTCTGTTTTATGAAGTTGAAGTAGTTCCTTTAGAAAGTCGATAAAAAGGAAATCTCTATTTCACAACACATTTATACACAAAGCTTTAAAAGCACGAATAAACCAGTCGTAATATATACATTCTTTTAAAGTTATATTTTCGGACCCTCATGTTACGATGCTTTGCTACTCACACGTCCTATTTTTATTTTTATATTTTTTTAAATACCGAACCAATCAAGAAAAAAAACCCTGAAATTTTGAAAAGCGACTCATCTAACAATGAAATATACTGTTAATTATTTTAAAGCCAATTCTTTTAGACGAGATATATCAAGGTCACTAACTTTTTTTTTTAATTGAGCGTTATTACCAAATACTCTCAAAGCGTATCTGAATTTGAATTTTTGGAAGGCCTTTAGATAATTTTGCTCAAGTCCAATGGATGATGCTGATAGAATGTAGAACAGATAGTTTAGCAAACCTTTTCTTCGATTGAAATTCATGCACATAAATTATCATCTATTAATCATTGTTAAAATATGTTTTTTCTGTAATCTTCGACATTCAACACAAGCTTTGTTAAAAGTGCTATTACTCACCGTTTTAAATTTGCCTGATCAAATGAAAGTCCTCTATGTATGACCACTATTTTTACTTGATTGGTCCATGGGAGGGGGTAGCACTACTTTCGTGGTGAAAACACTGATGTACGAGCCGATCTATCTCCAAAATAGTGATTTGTTAGAGTTAACTGTATAGAAATATATGCGCGCAGGTCGCGGACCACAGTTTGGGATTATTTATATAATAATGGGACGCTCATGTACCTACATGCATTAACTGACTGATGGTCATATGACAACTAAGTATGTCCAGTACGTACGAAGGTGAGAAAACAGTATCCAGCACTATTTCTGCAATTCCTCTATCTTCTCCTTTCGTTTGACAACGTGCGCTGAAGAACACGAAATATTGCAATGAAAAATACGCAACGTATATTTTATTGCCACTCCAACACAATAATAGTGAATGATTGTTTGTTTTAAAGCTTTATTGCAGCACAACACTGCTGATTCTTTTCAGATACACTTTACTGACAAACGGCGCAAGTAGAATAATAACAAAATACAGTTTACTGCGTTATTGGATACGTATAGACTTTATAACTATTGCAACTTTTATAACAAATAACGCTTATGTAGCATGCGGGGATTTACAGCATGTCTAGCTAAAGGTTTTTTTTTACAATACTTCATTTAATGCAACATTAAATATGACCAGTCAAGGTATGGTTGGGTTAGAAAATAACTTGAAAGCACTCTATGCTAACTGGAAATATGCGTACATGCACAAAGAAAATCACAAAATAGCACAATATTAAACAATATAGGCATAAACTAAATGAGCATGCTTACAACTACTACTACTATCTTCCCACAGGCGAATGAAACTTCTTAACATTCAATAATATTACAACAGAGTATCGTAGTTCTTGATCAAAGAAACATTTTTTTCCGTTCTGAATCGCTATTACTACTGTAAGAACTTCAGATTTAACTTCCTTGCACGTAAGTACGTTTACTCTGAGAAAGTACTAATACACATGATTTTTACTATAATGCTCTGGAATAATTGTTTGACACTAATAGGAGCTAACCTAATTTTTCTGAGAGCGATATAGAAGGCACTGACATATGCTGTCAATTACTATATTCAAAATCACTTTGTTTTTCTGACACATCCTTGTTAGGGCGATTGCTCTCTATTGTATTACCGTGTACTATAACACGTTCTATTTCTCTCAAGTATCAACTACTATGATTCATAATAAGCGACAGGATGCCATCGAGTACATACTGACTTCTTAACTGCGACGATGATCTCAACTTAAAATGAAATAATAGTCAACAATTTAATATTGGATCCAACGAAAATCCTACGTGGCCACTTCTTTTCTTTTCTTTTTTTAACACAAACCTGCCTTGTGCGTAAAGCACCCTACTGTAGGCATATTGAATACATTATCTGATGCAAAATTTCGTGCACGTTTTATTTTCAACATATGTTGCTATTCAAATGACAGGTTACTTTACAAATTTGATTTGGAATTCTGGCGACCCTAAAAATTGACTGCACTGCTACTGCATTTCAATATTTCCACTTTTGCAGTTACGTTAGTTGTTGTGCAAGTAGATAATATCGTTTTAAAACACGCTATATGAATGCATTCATTGGCCACCACTCACGTTAGCTAGATTTTCTTTTTAACAAGGAAATGGTACCACAACGGATGCAAAGTATTACGGATTATAGTTCATCACTTGTCAACCAACTGAAATGTTGCCACCGTAATAATTTTTCAACAATCGAAAAAGATTCACTGTACCGGTACTTCAGATGCTGTACAAAGGTACTTTGCGCAAGTCAATAATCTCTCGAAGCAAATGCTTTATTTTCACGGACGCTGTATTCTATCTGTTATCTTGCGACAGTAACAATAAAATTGAGCTACTTACAATAGCATTCCTCCAGCCACGTGCCGAACAGAATCTCTTATCACTGTCACAGACCGGCGTGATCTGCGACTTCTTGGACACCCAGTCTTACCATTGTATCCGTTCCGTACACTAATGTTTTTCCATGGATCTTCTTCTCCACGGGTTGTATCTCTTTGAGACGCATAAATTCTTTATCGCTCAGCAATATAGCACACTGTTCTGATAATTTCAGGTGTATGATCTGACAATGCATCCGTTCATAAGCTTTTTCCAGTCCATTCTAAATCAACAGGTTGTCACTTCCGCTTCGTCACGGAAATCTCGTGACGTCATAACTTAGACTAACAAATGGTTGCTTCATCTCCTATCCGTAACACACTTGTCAGTCGTCATCAGTGAGTGACTTACTGATTCGACGTAGTCGACATCTCTTCGCCGGCCGTGTGGCCGAGCGGTCTGCGGCGGTAGCCCATCGGCTCGAAGGTCCCGGGTTCGAGTCCCGGCAGGGGCATGGGTGTGGATTTTAACAGCTAAAGGCAAATCGTGACGGGCCGAAGTCCAAAGTTACTAGACTGGCCCATATAAAAATAAAATTTCCCAAAGTTTTTCGATGTCTCTTCATCATCACGGGGAGTGAGTAAACACAGGGATATAATGTAAACGCCGTACCTGGTTACATATGTTTGACAATGTTATGCCATCTCGGTTTTTGTGACTTCAAATTAGCTAATGGCAATTGATCACACGACATTAATTGCAATTGAAATTAACAACTAATTCTATCACGCCAGATATTTGATGGCTCTAACTAGTCAAATATGTTGGATATGTTAGTGACCGGGGTTACTGAAAAGTCACTGATAAGAAAAATTTGTGCTCTGTTCTGAGTTCAAATTCCATTAAGTTAATTTGAAAATTATGATAATTTTAATTTTATTTTATGTTAGAATTGATTTTATATCGTTTAGTAAACTATTAGGAAGTTCTCCCCTAGAAAGTAGGAAAAAAATGAGATTTTGGGGAAGTATCTAAGGTACCTGGGCATTTCCACCTTTCCATAAATGCCGAATTTGGTACACTGGAAAAATTAACTTTGTTAATTAAACACTTTTCGGTGTCCCGAAGAGACCACCAGTTTTTTTAACACCGTTTGTTGTGTGCATCAAATATTAATAACGTGTTTTTGTGTTGATTTAACACAAACAAATGATATTCACCCTGGAACACCAAAAAGTGTTAACACAGCCATTTCAAGCAGTGTACTTTCCTGCTTTGCCATTACAAACGATAGTGCTACTAGAAAAGCCTAACTAACCAGAAAATGATGTTTAATAAAATAGTACGCCCATAAATTTATTTTATTTTATCTTAAGAAAATGGTAAAGTGTACTCTAAGAACGTTCTGCAATCGTATGTATTATATAAAGAAATTTGCCAAACCTAGTACTCTTCAAGATTCATCTGTAAATTTCTCCCATATCTATGACAGTAACACACACACACCACATACGTTCCCTTAATATTCCCTCTTTCCCTTCCCGTTGGGAAAATTCCTGGCGACAATCTTTGCTCAAAATGCTCGGTAAGTAATATATTTATCCGAACAAAAACACCAGAGGTGCAAAAAGTGGAGCCAAGTTCTTTAGCCCTAAAAAGGTGTGAAATGGGAGACGGATGAGCCAAGTTCCTTGGTGACAGCATGTAACAGGAACAAAGGAACTTGGCGCGAGCTGGCAACAGCCTTAAGGTTAGTGGCGGTGGACGTAGTGGGTTTTAGGATCCCCACCAGCCTTATAGCTTGAGGATCATGAACCTTGCCACTTCGCGCCAAGTTTCTTTGTTCCTGTTACATGCTGTCACCAAGGAACTTGGCTCATCCGTCTCCCATTTCACACCTTTTTAGGGCTAAAGAACTTGGCTCCACTTTTTGCACCTCTGGTGTTTTTGTTCGGATTTCACAGCTTTTTGTAGGTGTATAATATATATACTCGCTCTCTCGGCCTCGTTTAGGTCCTCGCCCCCCGTAGCTGGCTGCGGCCTTAACTTCGAGTTTTAGGGTACTTACGCCCCTTTATCGTAACCACTCTCCAGGACACTGTGCTTCCATGTTGCAGATTTTTTCCCATACCCACCACCCGTGAGAATGAAATATTTATTGAAACATAGGGAAGCTTTGCCATATTTATTGTAACCTACTTGTGATGATACAGCAAATTTGCTTCCTGCTGGCGGCCCTAAAATCCACCACCACCAACCCTAAGGCTCGAACATCACCTGATGTTTTGCTCGGATTTCACAGCTTTTTATACGTGTATATATATACTAGGTTCGCCTCGCTGGGTGTGCTGCCCCAGAATTCCGTGTGGGCCCCAACTTCAAATTTTTAAGGTTACGCCCCCTTTATTGTGATCAGACTTTCTGGGGACAGCGCCCCATGCTGTGCAGACCTTTTCCCATATCGCCTCGGGGGCTGCACGCTCATAGCGGTGGTTTGATCCATTTATTGAAACATTTTCGTGATGGTACACCTTCATACCAAATTTCGTTTCTCTAGCTTCAGTGGTTTGGAAAATGGTATTTGGGCGGCTATGTTGAATTAAAGAAAGCGATTTTTAAAAAGTTTTCTTACATTGCCGTTACCTACTTGTGATGGTACACCTTCATACCAGATTTCATTTCTATAGCTCGAATGGTGTGGAAAAAGTTTTTGTGTGGCAATTTTGATCCAAGTTAACAACTTTTTCAAAAATGTAAATTATTCCTAAACTACTCTTGTTAATACCCCTTTATGCCAAATTTCGTATCTCTAGTTCAAACGGTCTGGAAAATGGATTATGAAGTCAGTCATTTTGGATTCAAAATTATATCTTTGCAGATATTTTGTAATCTACTAGTGATGATATACCGTCATACTTCGAAATTTCATATTTCAATTTTTAGCATCTTTTTTCTTACAGAACCTCAAAATCGCTGATTTCGCAATAAACTCTTCTTCCTGTATAACATGCTGACGTTTTG
>JAGDQP010014675.1:0-30616 GCA_022664845.1 Lepisma saccharinum | reverse complement strand
GCGGCCATTTTGAATCCAAGATGGCGACCTTTTCAAAATGTCGGAATTTTTCCTTTATCTACTTATCATCCTCTACCTTCATACCAAATTTCATGTTTCTAGCTTACTCCAAACACCCTAAACAATATGATGAGTGAGTCAGTCAGTCAGTGAGTGAGTGAGTGAGTCAGTTAGCCTAAAATGTGCAATTTCAGGGGTCCACAACTAGAACATAGTTTGAGATACGAATATGAAATTTTGTACATCTGCACATATTTACCATATCTCCTTAACGGCAAAAGCTCATATTCCTATCTTTAACATCTTTTTTCTTACGGGGCCCCCAAATCGTCGATTTTGCCATAAACTCTTGTTCCTGTATAACATGCTTCTGGCAGTGCTAACGTTTTCTGACGTGAAGAACTTGGCTCATGCACTGCCGTGCATGTTGATTCATTTATTGTACTTACTTACACAAATCTCAAAACAACAGATGCATGTACAAGGTGACCGTTTCTTTTTCAAAATGTATTTTAATAATTTTATAATTGACTAAAATGTAGGAAAAATATTACATACGTTATTACGTGTTAAGTGATTACATTGAAAATTATCTCAAGTTTCTATGTTTCTAATTCCATCCATACATTGTAAATATTTGGAAACTGATAACCTTCTTTTGCCCATCTGGTAATAACAATGTCATGCTCAACGATCAACCTAAACTCTCACCACATACTTGGTTCTGGAATTTTCCTGCTTCTACCTACAGTAATTGAAGTATAGTGTAAATTTTTTTATTCGGACTTACATGACTCTGATGAAGCTCGATTCCATCGAGTGAAATGTCGTGCAACTCTCTAACGATATGCCTAGAGAGGCTTACCTCACTTTCCAAAAATTTAGGTTGTAGGATCTAGCTAACAAGGCATGTCGGATGGTGCGAACAAACATTGTATAGGCCAACTGGAAATGTAATTTGTGGAGATCAAAATTCCAGAGATTTTGAATAACCTTCCGTTATTTCCTGTATGTTTTGTTTTTGTTTCTTGTCTCTATATAACGATAAGTTGTTTGACGATAACGGTTAAGTACCGAAACTGTTTCAAAGACTTCGAGAGGAAAGAAATCCAATTGTGAAAGACAAGAGTCGCTGTAACGGGAAGTTCATTTCCCTAACCTCGAAGATCTACCTGACTATACTAGCACTGATCTTATTTTCAGTGTAGAGTCTTTGTTGATCTATCACCATCATATTCAGAAATTTTCTATCCCTTTCTGACCCTCACAAATGTCGGTCAGTTGCTGTCCCCATCCATGTACCTTCTGAAGAACACTTCCTGTTTTCATCCATGTAGCTTCCGGAAAACGTTTCCTGTCCTTATCCATATAGCTCCTGATAAACGCTTCCTGTCCTCTTCCATGTAGCTCCCAGAAACCGCCTCCTGTCCTTATCTATGTAGTTCCTGCTGAACGCTTCCTGTTCTCACGCATGCACCTTGTGGATTTTTCTGTCCTCTTCCATATAGCTTCTGGAATACTCTCCCTGTCCTCATTCTTGTAGTTCCTCCTGAAAAAAAGTATAAGTTTTATAAGTCTAACTTTCACCTTAAAATAAAAATAAAACACTAGCGTTATAGCTGATACAATGTGGATAATCTACCTTCTTTTGGGGAGAATTCTTTATTTCCGTTTTTCTTTCTTCATTCCTTTCTTTTTTCGTTTCTTTCTTTTTCATCTTTGTTCCTTTCTTTCTTTCTTCCTTTATTTATTTCTTCCTTTCTTCCTTTCTCATTTCTTTATTTATTTCTTTCTCCCCTTCTTTCTTTCTTTCTTTTTTACTTTTTCTTCCTTCCTTTCTTCCTTTTTTCTTCCCTCCTTCTTTCCTTTCTTTCTTTCTTCCTTCCTTCATTTCTTTTTTCTTTCTTTCTTTCTTCCTTTCTTTCTTTCTTTTTTATTCTTCCTTTTTTTCTTCCTTCCTTCTTTCCTTTCTTTCTTTCTTCCTTCATTTATTTTTCTTTCTTTCTTTCTTTCTTTCTTTCTTTGTTCCTTCCTTCCCTTCTTCCTTCTTTCCTTCCTTTCTTTATTTCTTTCTTTCGTCCCTTATTTCTTTCTTCCTTCCTTTCTTTCTTTATTTCTTTCTTCCTTTCTTTCTTCCCTTCTTTCTTTCTTCCTTCGTTTCTTCCTTCCTTTCTTTCTTTCTTTCTTCCTTTCTTCCCTTCTTTCTTTCTTTCTTTCTTTGTTCCTTTCTTTCTTCGTTCCTTCCTTCTTATAGTAATGTGTTGAAGTATCCTTTATGAAGTTTTTGTATTTCTTAGGAATGGTTGTGTTTATATCGAAATGTGAAACTTTTTTTCTTTTCATTTATAACATTCTCAACCAACTCAATCTTATTGATATAATTGTGTGCAAGTACAAGAAATAGCCGTACATCGTTGTTTATTTACCTCAATTACAAAAAATATTAGTGAAATGATTTTAAAATGATTATTTGAAATGTTTTAATGGTATTTTTAACAGTAATGTGATTTTATAAATTTTAATTCATGTTAAATGTATCACCTACTACGTAATATAGTTAGATAATGTACTTAGCTGTATATTTTGATTCGAGGGAATTTGTATTGGTCTTGGGTGTTGACTTAATTTAATAAAGAGAGTTCTGTTGCTCTTATAAGAAATAATACATTCTTCAGCTTGTGAGACTCATTTGTACGAAGACATTCTGTAGTTTTATTTATCTTGAGTTATCTCTTTTTACATTGCGTTAGTAGGAAAAGTCTTCTTTCTATTCATAGTCCTTGAAAGGTACTTATCTCGTTTGTCGTGACATCTCTAGTAAACCGAAATTGACCTAGGAATCCCCAGATGCAACATGCCAGTTGCAAACTGCGGTAGATTAAGCTCTTTGCCTTTCTTTATATTCCACAAAAGGATTTCTGCAGAGTATTTCGTAATACCGGTATTACACATTTTAAATATATTATATTTTATTTTTGTTGTCTTTTCTAGTTTTTCTTGTTTCTTTAGACCAGTTTGTAACTACTTCAGAAAATATAAAACAAAGAACAATAGAATTAAACTACCAAGGAATTGCAAGTAGCATTTCTTATTGCTTTTCCTTTTCGCTATATTTTCAATTCTCTTCCATAAATGCGTTTGTTTTTTTCTTCTAAATAATAGGAAATTTGAAAGTTTCATCCAATGGGTTTGGCAGCCAATTTCGTTGTTCGGGTAAAATCTTTATTCATGGTTTTAAATGGTCTTTATCCATATAGGATAATATCGATCAGTTTGTTTTATTATGTTCTGGAAAATCGGCAACAAGTTGAATGCCTTCAGCAGTACTGCTTATTGAGTCAATATCTACTGCTTTCTGGTTTGTCCGGTGTGTTGTAGGTTGATTCTGACTGTCCATCAACGATCTTTCTTAATGCTTGCTTATTCAGCTTTTAATTATGCTGAAAGGTTATTTTGTTTTTCTTCTCCATATCTTATATTTCTCTTGAAAATTTGCATAAAATGATGAGCTTTCTTTCTTTTCTTTTGGGTAGGAACAACTTCTCAATATTATTCACAACGTGAATTTGCCTCACAGAAAAGTCCAGTTCTTTCATGCCTTCTATGTTGGTGATCTGCTATTATTTTCCTCAAGATCTATTTCAGTACTTTCATTGTGTTACTCTTAGCCATAATTAAATTGGTATTGTCATTAGAATAGTACTAATTTGCATTCTTAATGTAATGAATTTAATAATAAAATTTTTATTTTCGTTTTCCTGAGTTATCGTTCAAAACTTAAATATGAGAAGACAATACAGTATCTTTCATTGAAAAACAGTGTAGAAGAGGATCTAGTTAGGTTTTTAATGGGTTAAACCAGATGTCCAAAAGATTAATCAGAAATGACGGTAAGTGTTAAAGTCTCACCGCCGTGATCTTCACACAGCGATCATAGTTAAGACTTTTTATAAGAAACCAGCGACGAACCATTTCCTCTTTAACTCACGCTGGTTCCATTGGTCTACTTAAGAGAAAACATTATAGTAAATAGGAAATCCTATTTTCTTTCGAGAAAATGATTAAATGTTACAACAAGTGAAGAATATCATCATATTTTACGTAATTCACCTAAAGCTTAACGCGTGGGAATTAAATTTTGAAATAATTGCTGAAGTAAGTTTCTGATATCAGGGCCTGCAGACACAGATTATAAATAAATACGATAAATTGCAAATTAATGCAGTAACGGGTATATTAAAGGTTGATTACGAAACAGATAGCTTCTTTTTTTAATAAAATACTAAAGCAATGTTAGCAAATGAATACTACGTATAATTCCTAATATCTGTAATTGTTCTGTTATTATAGTATGTTTAAATTTAAATAATTAGAAGATTTAGAACTCTTAAAGTTATTCTTAAAATATAATCCTACTTTGTTTCTATTTCCGGATCTCAAGAATCAAAATGTGATTCTAATAATTCAGTGGAGATGGAACAAAGGTAAGGAAAGAAATTGATACAAAATTTTAAGGAAACATTTAGAACAATTCCATAATCAGATAGACAATTTACGATTGCGTGAGAAATGTCTTGCAATAGTCTAATATTGACACGCACCATCTACACCCAACATAACCAACCCTATAATAAATTTATAGGTCAGGAAGAGTCTTATCGAGGGTATTGATTGTAGAAACTTTCAAACTGTTAATACTATAGAATTTCTGATGTGAATATTCTGATTCTTTTTCAGGCATTTACTAATTTTGCAGTTCTAAATCATACACAAAATTATGTTAGTGGAAGTGTCTATGTCAACTTGGTTCTCCGTAATGTACAATACTTTCTCTTTACGAAGTTCTATTTTTACTCGCAATGCATACGTGAATAAGTAAATTCATTATTTCGATGAATTATTGTACATCTTCAGCATGAGGAAACATGAAGAATAAGTTCTATTTATTTTCCAGTTTTCTCAACAGATGCCAGGAAGAGCTTCTTGAGTAGCATTGGCAGTAAACTCTAGAAATAAGCAAACTTCCTATAGCTACTTAACAAGCGTTTAATCCCCTTAGCTGAGGTACTAAACCTAAGACAAATTTTTAACAAAATGAATTACAATAAATCAATAATTACTTAATTTAAACAAAGACTCATAGTATTACGTCATAAACCTTTCCTTCTTGAACAAAGTAAATGTGGCGAATTGAACTTCGTATTGAGAGGAATAAAGAAAAAAATAACAAACGATAGGATACTGAAATTTGTTGGTCAACAAAATCTCTTTAGAAAGGTTTTAAAGGATTATCATTTCGATGCTCATAAAAACAAAATAAAAAACTGTTTCTACTACCCATGAGACATCTTGTGCTCATAAGTTCCAGCAATTACATAAGCCCTATATTTTAATTCAAATACCTATGTTTTTATCTTCTGTTTTTATCATAGGCAAGGGAGTCGTAATACTACAGCTATAAATCCTCCTGGAGGGAACTTGAAGATAGACGGTAGTACTGTATCGAACTGTATGATAAACACAGGTTTGCTTTATGTGGCAATGTCACAGCACAATTTTGCGTTCACATTTTAGAACGTTAGAAAATACCACTCCTTCAGGGTATGCAGAATTCCAAGCTGATAACGCTTGCATGAAACGCTCTTAAACAAGCATTCAACGACTCTTCAAGGACAGGAAGAAGTCTGATTGGTGTAATTGCCAAGGCAGAGGTAGCCACTCGTTGGCATTATATATTTCACATTAAAAGTAATATGTTCCTACCTCGGGAATATCAGGCAAAATAAAATAAAAAGGAAGAAATACATGTTAGCAGAATAATGATGTTGTGGAGTACCATCAAAACTTCATTTCAGGCAACAGAAAAAGAAGGACTCCTTCATAATATGACCGCATCTGTATTTGCTAATCCTGAAGAAAGGCAGTTCTTGCTTAATGTCTCTGACGTAGGTAAAAGACACAATGGATTTGTTATTGAACGTTTGCAAATCACATGAAATTCATCTTCGACTCACCCAGTTACACGTTGCCAAGTAACAACAATTGCAGCCGTTAGCATAAAGTCTCAGAAAGAACGTGTGAAACAGCACTGTGATTCAAAAATTACTTTAATCAGAATTGTAATGTTAGAACATGACATACAATATGATCTAAGAAAGCCTATGAGCTAATGCTCTATCCACATTCTTTAGCATATCCGAATGGTTACTTATAGAAATGGGCGAAGTCACCTTTTATGAAAGCCCTTGAACACCAGCCCCGGAAAATGATTTTTTCATACCTTCGCAGTTCATGAAATAATTTCCCTCATTGTTGGAATAGCTATAGTCCATAGATGCAAAAAAAGGCCTTGAAAACGTATCATATATCCAAAATTGTGTTACGATCTCGCGATATGGATGTGCTACTGTTTCCACCTCATGTTTTTCCACCATCCCTAAAATGAGTGTACTGTACAGCAGATATGGTTTCGGACTGGAACTGGGAAGTATGATCGTTACATAGCAGTGCATGCCATTTGTATAAGCAATCGGCGGTGATGTCTTCTTATGGGATGTGACACAACCAGGAAGGTAGCAGAAAAGTAAATGCTTTCAAGTTTGTGATGACCAATCACACATTTATTGGGTTTTTAAGAGATACCGGTAGAGAATACAGTATCTGATAAATTGTTTTGTAATATAGATAAAAATGTTGTAAATTTTCTGTATCCGCAAATTCGTGAAGTATATAATTATTTCATAACGTTTAACCTTAGACGTGCGTCGCTATTACATAAAACAAAGATCGATATCGTTCCACATTAATTCGTGTTTACACCCACCAACATCCAGCAGCTTTAAACATCACATTCTGCGGGGGAATTTACAAGTTCTGTTATGTTTGAATAGCCTATCCACATGTGATAACACATCTTCACTAGTCAATAACGGCTACTAATTGATTTGCAGAGAACGAGATTCTGCAAACTACTCCTATAAATGGACTCTTGTTAACTATTGACCTCTTCAAGGATATAATGTAGGACATTGCAGCAAGGAAAAAAGTCACATGCTGATCATTTTGTAAATTTATTACTAAAAACTGTCGCAACATTTTCGCAAAATAAACTACATAGCTAGAATTTCATGTGCTATATTGTGTTTTTTTTAATTATTCTGCTTTTGTTCTTTAGTGTCAATAATGCGTATTTCCTTATAGTAATACTGGTCAAATACATTCAGTATATTTATAACTTGGTTCCTTAACACGTTGCTAAAATCAGTACCATTTATATGTTAGTAAGTGGTAGTAAGTCAATGCTGTTATTAACTCTATGCGATGGACGATTTTATGTATAGGTTACGCAATATTGACTATTGTCTAACTTTAATAACCTCGTAATGAACGATCAAACAAATAAGTTATTTCTTGATGTTTATAATTAGATTGATGGTTTTTAGATTTTATTAAACACATATGCTAAAATAAAGTAGTGCTTTATAAGAATCCTTTAATTAGCCAACACTATCATTGCAAAATAAAGACACATGTTATTTTTGGCAAAGGTGTGCATCACTCAAATGAACTGACTGGCGGAATAACAACGTCACTTTTATGTGATAGGGCTACTAGTAACAACAACATTATGAAGAGACGAATTTCTGTTAAAAGATGTGCACATATCGCATTTTGAATTAAAATAAATCGGCCAACAGAAGAATGTTTCTACATTGGCATGTTGGTAGGATGACCATATTGGATTAGGTCGTCATCTTGGAAATGGACCATGAGACAGGTTGACGACATCGATTTTCAAGATGTCTATGACTAGGTTGATAATAATCAAGAGAAACTCTCCGCTAAAATTTTTGAACACGGACCTCACGCCAGCCCCTGGATTACAACATTCTCGAACGATCTCCCCGAGGGTCCATTGCTTGTCCTCGGACAGTTCCAATATAGACAAACTTTTCCTTAAGTTAAGTGCCAGATTATCTTTTGATAAAGATAAATACACTCAAATTTCAAAGACCGAGGAAAGTAGATAGTTATTTATTTTCGATCTAATAAGTTTGTAGATGGTTCTGGGGAGTTAGTTACATATACATACTTAGGATAGACTAAATAACAAAGTTCTTTTTGATCTAGTAACTTTAAACTAAAAACAATTAATACAAATGTTAACGTTACTTATTTTGCACGCTGGAAAATCTTCGTACGGAATGGTTTATTTTAGCATCATAAAAATATTCCAGCTACACTAATTAAATTTCTTTATATCTTTAGCAGGATGAAAATCTATTTACTATTTTTCGACTTTCATGTAACAATTTCACAGCATGTACATTGTAATTTTCGGTATCAAATATCCCAGAGATCGAAGTAGTTAGATATTTAAAATTTCAGACAATTATAATGCTCGCGCCAAAAGAGATATGCATTTTATTTTACGCCTACTAAAAAAAAAATGCCGCAATGGACATTTACTGTTTTGAAAATAAGCCCCTAAACTGTTATTAATTTTTCCAATTTGGTTCTGACAGCTACGCTTTTGATTTTTAAAAACAACAAATGCTATTATCAATTACTTCTTAAGATTTCAATGATCTTTAATTACAATCTCTATAATGACATTGGCAATTCACAAATTCAGCCTCATGTTTTAATGACATCCATTTCTCTGAGAACATTGTAAGATAGCTACTACATACATTACATTAAAATACTGTTTCTTTAGCGTTTTAAGTTGTCTTGACCTGTGAATGTTATTATTCGATGATGATCAATCGGATGGAATGAAATATTGTGACCATTTAGTTAGGGAGTGCATCCAGATATGAAGTTTACTAAACATTCAATACTATTGAAACTTTGTAACAAGTTCTAAACTATTTGTACAATAGTAATAATAATCATTATCACTAGTGTTCAGCCTAAAGCGGCAGGTTTCTCAAGTCAAGTTAATCTTTCTCCATTTATCTTGATATCTTTCTTTCTTCATTTTTTCTTAGAATGTGATTTATCACCCTTGTTCTTGTCAAGAAGTAGCAGCCATTTTCTTCCTTTTCCTTTTTACTCTTCAACTATACTTTTAATTACATCCCAAAATATAAAGTCTCTGCATAAAGAATGTAATAATAAGTTCCTTTATTTTTCCTAATATTATTGTTCGTCTCTCATTTACCCTACTCGGAACTTACTCAATAAGATTTTCAGCACCCAGTTCTATATCCATGATCAACTGTCGCATCATATGGTACAATAGTTCTTTATACGCGTTGCTATGGAGCGTATATGTGTGGTACAGCATTATCAGTGTCCTGAACCTCTATTTCTTTTTGTAAATCACAAAAAGGGGTCCAACTGATACATCATTTCAGAACACATTTGATTCTCTATAAAAATACAACTACTTCAGAATTACAGCGATAATTTCTGAGAGATCGAGATAAAACTTGATTCAAACTGGCACTTTCTACGAAATTGAGAATTGTAAGTCAGATATTTTACATTGTTAAATGCCCTTAACCAACATCATGCAGTAGAGGAGGAGTATTAAGAACCTCACTGTGATTAATTTCAGCCTTACCCTCCATGTGTTATCCTCTGTGGTGTAGCGGGAAAAAATAATTATCTTTAAAGCTTAGAGGTACCTAGCTGTTGTAGACCAGTTGGTAGCGAATTACCTTAAAAATAAATTCGGAAGATCCTGGGAAGGATTCCAAAGGCTGTTCATCTTGAGTGAAGTTTTACTGTGTTTTCTCCTTAGTTATATCAAGGTATATTTCTGGGATGGTACCTACAAATGAGGACCTAGTAGACTACATTCCAAAATCCTTGTAACACATCATAGTGCAAGATCTTTGACTCTACTTAAAAGTTCATTAATTTTTATTTGCAATTAAAACTTTGATTTCTATTGTAGAAATAATATAAATTACGGTTTATTTATACAATGTATTTGGCATGTATGGTGTATAGGTATAGTGTTTCTCTGACATGGTTAAATTCCCAAACTGTAAAACAAACCACGCAAATGACACTCAGTGAAAAGAAAACTTCTCTACAGAAAAGCTGAATTACAGTTCTGTGTCGTAATAACGCCATTAGCGAGACAATTGCGTTTAACGTTAGTTTTAATTGCAGTTCTAAACTTAGCAGTATTCTTGTTTTCACTTGAGTATTGTCACTCGTTATGCATTTGTTTCTACGTATCGTTAACAGCAGTTTTACGCCTTACTTCTAGGCCCTTCTGACCCGCTTTATTTTTGATACTGCGCGTTGTTGAAATCAACTGAATAACATGAATACCAGTTAACCCCCAGATTATTTCCTGCAAGGCGACGTAATCAGATTAACCTGGATGAGATATAAAACAAAAGTTTTCGTACAATTCTTTATTTGCGCGCTGTAAGTCAATTACGCAAAACGTTCTGCGGAAACTATATACAGATACTAAGGCTACAATTGCACCCGAAGAGAAGAGGTGTATTGAGCGAAATCTAATCGTATAAGGATTGAGAAGGTAACAAAGCTTCTTGGTTGGGAGCAGTATGGAAAGGAAACGTGTTAATACGTTTCAAAGTTGAAAAAAATCCATGGAATCCGGGCTATTTTTCAGTGTTCCTGATAGTTGATTTCAAGTGTAAGGACTTAGCCCTGACCGTCCGCAAGCTCCATACATTGTGATAAGAACTTTCACCTTATATTAACAGACTCAAAGAAGTTCTTCCACAGGGATTTATTTAAGGCGATCAGCTCCCTTTCCTGAGTAACTGTAATGCACTTCCAATTGCTTTTTCCAGAGACAATTATTTGGTGGAGCTTTTAACGGGCTTTTTCTTACATGTTTCTGGGAAATCTACCAATAACAATGGTCTAGTGGGTTTCAAATGTGCATTCAAATCCACGTCATAGAAATAAGTCGATTGATGTTAGTTATCACAAGTCCGACGTACGTCTGACATTTACAACTATTTAGTGGATACAATATAGTCCGTTCAGAAGAAAGTTTCTTTTTTTATTGATACTGTTAATAGTGTCATTTTAAACTTGAGTTTAATAAATACCGAGTTCGTCGCCCTCAGAATATGTAAGAACAATACTAACGAACCTGAAACCCCCTGAAACCAGCCTGATTCCTCAGACATCATGAATACCGGGTCGGGCGTCAGTTGTAGTTGTATTGTAACTGAATATATTAGTGACATTATATGCACCAAGCATTGTTTGTAATTAGGGTTGTGCGATATCCGCTTTTAAATATCGAAATTCAATAGTGATCAAATATCGAAAATCGATCGATATATCGAATATCGAAATATGAGAGGTATGATAATATATAGATCGATGATATCGAAATATCAAAAAATATCGAAGTATCGAAATATAAAAATACCAAATTATCAAAAAATATCGAAAGATCGAAGTATCGATATATCAAATTCGATATTTATAAAATATCGAAATTTTGATATTCACAAAATATCGATGGATCGATATATCGAAATATCGCAGAGTCCTATTTGTGATATTTTATGATGAGAAATACGTAGATTTATTGTGTATTGGTTTTACAAAAATTTTCGAAATTATTACTAAACTTTCTACCTGCCAGTATCCTTCTGCTAACGAAACAGAAGAAACACAGAAATAAAATTAACCCTAAGATTAATCTGCTCAACTATTTAGTTTTTTTATGTTATTTTATGTGCAATTAATCAATATCTTTTAAGCATATTGTCCAGTCTGGTGTACCTATAAATATAATTTAGAACTTTTAATTATCTGCAAAATGGAATTAAAATTCGTACGTGTCTAATGTATGTTGATTATGTAAAAATTTTAAAGAAAATTAGAAATCCACAGGAATTTTTCCACTGCAAATATACATTAATAAACTACATTAAAGAGACTTGAGTAATATCCTGAACATCAATATTAAAATGATGCCTTTCTCCCATGATTTTTCTAGGCTGAAATTAACCTAATAATAATTAGTAAATAATCAACCATGGATTCAAAAGACTAGAATTTGTAACCAGAAGTAATTAAGCCTTTAGGAATGTATTTATTGAATTATTCAATAGTATGGACAGTAGTAAATTACAATATGGTGCTGTCATTTCGTCACCTAGGTATCAAAGTGATCTAAAGACAATAGAACAATATCAGAAGATGATTGAGATTTTTGTATAACAAAAAATATCAAACATTGACTTACAGAATAAGTATATTTAAAGGACCATTTACATTGTGTTATGTGAAATATAAACGAAAAATGTCTGACCAAACATTTTATATTAGAGAATGTAATATTCGCTCCATAAATCTGTTATCATTATTCCAAAATTACAACATAAACATCTTCACTGTTTCTTCGAGTTTGCTCAATTTACAATCAACTTCCCCAGGGCGAATATTTCAGTTTTTAATGTTCAATACATATAAAACTATTGAAGAAATGTCCACTCAAGACATAAAGAAAAACTAAGTTTATTTTGTTAACGTAGTTGTATCGTGTACTCGTACATTTATCTGTGACCAGCTATAATTTATTGTTATTTTCAATTGTTAATATCATTTCAATTCTTATTCTCTTCCTATATGTTTTCTCTTTCTCTTCATTTTGCTATCAAATTATTCTGGAACACTAAATTGCTTATGCATCTTGCAATTATCGATGTACCGGTACCCCTCTCTTGAAGAAAAATATATATAAATATTTAATTTAATTATGAAAAGGAAATCCAATCTTGATATTTAAACAACCATGTTTTGAAGTTATAAAGGAATGAACAAAACCGTACAAGACGGAGTTAAATTTAAATTGCGAACATTATTCAGACTGTTCTGTCCAGATATCATGGTTTACTGAGTTTGAGTTATTATATTGTAATGGAAATATAATATAAGTGTCAGCAAGATTCACACACGACACAAAATAAACAAATGATGTAAACACAGGCAACTAGTGTTTGCGCAAACAAGAAAAAGTAGCAGAAGACGCCGACTCCAAGCGGAGAAGCTTGGAAGTGTTTAAGTCACGCCTACAAGAAAGTCTGGAGAGGTCTATAAATTGCCTACCAGTTACCATAAGAGTATCACTTCACTTCCATTTGACAGTGATCACACCTTCCTTTCCTCTCTGACTTGGTTTGGAGTCAGAGTCTCAACCTCTACCACCGACTTGGTTTGGAGTCGGAATACCTTTCCTTATGACTTGGTTTGGAGTCAGATCCCAAACATCGCTATATGATTTCCAATCCACTCCAATGAAGAAAGATAAGTCACTACAAATAAAGAGGTAATCCTCTAATGATCTCGACACAGCCTATGCTACGGGCACTATTTTTACCAACTTTATTATATATTGTATTCATCTTATTATTGGAATTTTATAATAAATGGTATCGGTTAAAAAGACAAATAGTCGAGTACTTATTGAACTGCAAAATTACGATCCCACTGGTCGAAAGGCTCTACCCACGATTCTATTGCCATAGGATAACAGAATATTACGTGGTGCATCGCTCGGACCTCAAATGTGGTATTACATTAAGAAATACTGACTAAGTGAGAAAGTGCCTTTGTTTATCATTTGCAACTGGATAGTGACAATATTTTTGGATTTAAAATTCTGTGGCAATTGCCATACTCTAGTGGAAACCAGTTGGAACTGAAAACCCCACCAGGGATTATTTATTTTGGACACCTATCCCTGGAAGGATACATTTGGAGATTCTCATCTATCCCACCCTCGAAACAGGAGACTAGTACTGGATCCCATAAGGAGGACTGAACCTACATTAAAAATATTAAAATATGCTTTTAAAACATATAAAAATATATGAAAGTAACAATGGAATATGGTATTGTCACCCGACTTACGTCGCTGTGCAAAATTTTATCAATCTATGACGTCGAAAAATGATTTAAATTAACGTTGCAAGATTTGAAGATACCACAAATCATTGTGAACTAAAGAAAATAATGTAAATAGGGTCTATCTGTGGGTTTCTGACGTACCAAGGAATATTTCTTGTTATCATTGCTCTATACAACTCATTTTTTTCAAAGCGAAAACAAGGAGAGTCTTTAACTGAGACGTTCAGTGAAAACCTGAACACGATACACCAAGTTGTTATCAAGATACGCCTTAATAACTAACACGACTCCACTGAAAATGAACTTGTGGGATTTCGGTACAAAACGGAAAGAAATTCGGAAAGTACCTACAGATACCAATACGATAAATTAAAGTATTGCTCCGGGTGGTTTCAGCGGGTACCCATGTGTGGTTCTGCGGTACCTTGGGTACCCACAATATCGATTATCAATTTTTATCAGATGGATTTATGAACAAAATCTACCATACCATGCAAGGTTAAATTAAGTGAAGATTTGAAGTAGCTGCATTAAGTAGGTACCGATATATGACGTTTTAAATATTTGTACCCTATGATAAAGCATGGGGTACGGTACCGGTAATAAGTCACTAAACCATGGTTATCATCACACTGTACTAAAAATATCATTAATAGTAAGATTTAAAGAAACCTGTGTGGGGTTCTTGAGTACCAAAAGTTACTGGCATTTGTCATTTCTATGTATACCTCAAATTTTTAAAGTAGAAAAGAAAGAGAAACTTTAACTATGCCATTCAGGAAAAAACCGAACAAGATACAAGTGGTTATTGAGATACGTCTTAATAGCTATCGGAACATCACAAATATGTACTTTGGGGACTCGATATAAAACGAGAAAGAATCGGGAAATTCTTTTCAGATCTTAAAATAAAGTATTAAAATGTTACTTATGGTGTTTCCAATGAGTATTCGTGCAGGATCTACGGTATTGTGGGGTACCGAATTATACGCTATCGAAGTTCATCTGATGTACTTGTACACAAAATGTATCATCTATACAATGTTATGTTAAGCTAAGATTTGAAGTATGCAGGTAAACGTTCACCTAGATATGGCGTGGTAATCATTTAAGTCCCATGGTAACAAGGAATGCGTACGGTAAAAAGACAGTAAACCACTCCGAAACTAACCAGATTCCATCACCTTGTACTTAAGCATGGTTTATATGAATAATTAAAGGATTCATTTTGGCGTTCTGGGGCTAAGAAAGTAGTCTATTTTGCACTAGGAAAGTTCTTAATTGAGAATGGAAAGATGTAATTGCATGAATGAAAGAAATTGGAAGAGGAAGAAAAATGTTGCTCTCTATTAGCAGAATTAAGATACAAATTTACTGTGCAGGAAGGAAAAAAGTAAGTGATAGATTAAAGCATATACGTAAGACGAAACTCGATATTATAAACGTGCCATTATCTTCAATTTGCTAGTAATATTGATTATTGCACAATGGGCAGATCTCAGTTACTGAATGAAGTCTTCATCAAATTAGCTTTCAGTTCCATATTGTTATGCAGGGTTAGATTACAGAGAATATAAATAAACGCGTTTTAAAATTATATTTCCAAAATAATTTATGGATTATATCAGAAAATTATTCCGCAGGAGTTCTCAGTTATTACCACTTCCGTCTCGAGAGCGCCATGGCTCCAGAAACAGTGGAATGTATTAGCGTACTGTTGAACAACAAATAACACTCCCAAACTATAGAGAAGGCGTTGGTTGTTAGCTTAGTGTAATGATTAGAGCGTGAAATTACTCGCCAGTCGGCCGGGGTTCGATATTTTGCGAGCAGAGAATTTATATCTTCTTTTGATAAAAGAACATTACTTTTTGTTGAAATACATTTTTAGTATTGATGAAATTACAAAAACAAACACCGAAGTGGTATTTAATTCACAAAACAAACTTTATATCCAATTGACACACTACAGATCAGTTAAAGTAAAGTTAGATTTTGCTTCCATTATACGCGTTTTCAAAATTTTATCCACTTCAAGGAAATAACTATACAACCACGTCATACACCTTCTTCTTCTAGACGTTATAAGGTTCAACCAAAAGGTATTTAAATTGTATGGTGACCAACATGTGTTTCTTTCTGCTTGTCATTCCAAACCTGATGCCCAGAAGTCATTATCAGATTTACTGAATTATAAGGCCAAGATTTAAATTTTAGTTAAAGACCTCCAAAGAACTTTATCACTTAGAAGTATAGTAAATTCTTAAGGTCAGAGAGTGAATGAGGATTTGCTCTTATAATTTTACAGGTAACTCATGTTAGAAATATGGGAATATTAAAAATTGTCTAACATGTCATTCATCAGCTTCAATAGTCCACCATTACATAACCTTAAATTGGATGAAAAGATGGACTCATTATCTTCTGGCTACCATTCAGCTAGGGAAGAAGTAGATTCAAAAATTCAATAAGCCAAGAGGAATGGAACTATACTTCAAATTCGTTTATTGACCTTAGTAAGCCCCTAGGGCTCCTTATAAAATGTATTTAAACATAACGGATAAATGACGTGTAAAAATGAAATTTTTGGAAGCGGACTACACAATGCTGAGAAATATCTACTCTTATCAAATTAACTAAACTATAACATTAAGATATTTGTTATTGATAAAAAATTTGAATACGTCTTCATTTATGAACCTTCAGCTGTTTCGACTAAAGGAATGAAATCAACCTCTGAATCAGTTCATTTCATATATATTAATAAGTAGTATATACTTTGTAAAATTTCAACATTGTTCTTGATTTATTCCGTATTTAAAAGAATTTAAAATAGGGGCTGTGAGTATTTAGTCCTCTCAAGATGGGGGCCTGTAAAATTATTGGCTTAGAAGAATGTGTACCGTATAGTACGATTTGTGTATTCATATTTTTCAAAATTTTTATACAATTTCGTGTAGAGTACGTACGGCGTTCCTCCTCTGGCAACTTGTTGAGGCAGAATACTTTGTAGCTACAAATAAGAGAAAGTTCAGGCGACTACATAAAAACTATTATACGCTTAACTAAGGTAGATGAGCTTTTAAATAAGTCATTACTGTTGAGAATTGTGATGGATACTACCGATAAGATAAATTTATTGTATATTATAAAATCATGGGTGAAGTTTGAAACATGTTTATTCGGTTTTAAAAGTATAGTTCTTCTGTCAGTCATATTAGGGAAACAAAAATTTCTTACCTTGAACTAGTGATTATTTTTACGCTCTCTCTCTCTTGTTCTTTTGTGGAGGGTGAGGGAATTAGGATTAAGATCAAAGAAATATTGCATTGGTAGATGATATAGATAACTATTTTTACAATAGAATAATGTACCTAGGTATACAGGGTGTAATAATTTCTACCTACAAACTTGAAGGGATGATAGATCAAAAAATAAGAAATAAAACCTTAGTCACCGCTGTGGAATTTCTTTGTTACCCTTCGGAGCTACAGGATACCAAAAGCGTGGGAAATGAAATCTAGAGCTTGATATTTCCTATCACTGAAACTGCATAATATCTTTAAGGATTTCAAACCTGCTCTTTCCGAAAATGACTATTCCAAAATTGTCTAATGATTGCGCAAGGGATTGCCTAAAGGAAGTAGAGAAGTCCCAGAAATTCTATGAAATGAAGGTAGGTCGAAATGAAAATTATATGTAAACAGCGTATAAATAAGATAGAAAAAAGGTATTTAGATTTCATAGTTCAAACCCAGCTGTACATGACCTTCACAAACACAATGAAAATGCCGCAACGTTTCGTTAACCGGCTGTTCAGAAGCTAGGATAGAAAATAGACAGAGATGACTTGTGCAAAGCATCGCTAATTAGGTAACATGGCGTCTCCTTAGCACTAGTCACGTACCAGTTCTCTTTGTCCATTTTCTCTCCTATCACGTGAAAACGCTTCTGCGAAACCTTTCCGTTTCTCTTTTCTCTCTGTGAAGTTCGTGTATTCTGTATCGTAAGTACCTTTATCCTACCCCTGTTTACGATATATGCGCCTAATGAAGAGAGAAATATAGTCAAATTGGGATAATGCTATTATTATTATTGTGTTGTACATGAAATAGGACAGAAAAATTAGTTTACTGTCAGCTCCATGAAAAATGCTCCCCAAAGTTACTTTGAATCATATTGAACGAGGTTTAGATTTTAACTAGGGAAAGGAACAAGAGGGATTTCGTCGTGGATTTAGCACAATAGACGATATAGAAGGACGTTATAAATGAAGTTATGTAAAGGACTAACGAATATTATCTTCCACCATGCCTAGGATTCATAGATTTTGAGAAAGCTTTCGATTCGGTCTCCTTGGTAGCAGTACGTAAATCACTTGAACATCAACGTATACATTACATTACTACGAAACCTTTACTCGACTTCCACATCTGTCATTAAACTACACCAAGAGAGTGACAAAGTTAAAGTTGGAAAAAGGATAAGGCAAAGAGATTTTATTTCCCCTAAACTATTTTCTGCTGTCCTGGAGTGTTCAAAAATCTTAACTGGAATGAATTGGAATAAAAAGCAATAATGAATACCTTAATAACCTACGGTTCGTTGATGATATAATCCTGTCTGCTTCAAATGCAAAAGAACTGCAAGCCAGAATGGAAGAGTTGTTTAATGAGAGTTCGAAAATAGGCCTTAAAATGAATTTCAATAAACGAAAGTAATGTACATTCAACATGCTGAAAAGAAGGAAATAAGAATTCACGGAGAGATGGTAGGCATAGTTGTTGAGTATGTTTACCTATTCCAGCTCAAAACATTAAATGAAATAATTATTAAAAGAGGATGTAAAATGGCGTGGAGCTCGTTTTCGAAGACTAAATGTTATTTTCGAAAGTAAACTACTGTAAGGTCCTCTGAAAAGGTAGTGAGATTACGTCTTAAGTTATAAAGGTAACAGAACTACGAGTAAATTTAGGTAAATAAGGAGCATTACTTAATTAAAATTAACTGTTGGTTATATTCGTTATACGTGATGAAAAGATCAAACGTCATGTTAACACACGAAAAGAATAAAGACTGTCTTCAAAAGTGCCTGTCACCTATTAGCGTTCTGTTGAAGAAAGCAACGCAAAAGCAAACATAAATATAATGCCAATACTCCCAGAAACACCAGTCGATGTTACTGTGTTGTTCTCTGTGATGAGTCATTTGGAGAAAGTAAATGAAAAAGTTCAAAGTAAATCAAAGAAATTGGTTGTCACAGCTGACCTGGGCATATACGACCACTACTTCATTTAAAAATGACTATGGCGAATGAAAATTGGTTTTGATACCTGGGGACTTGCATATTTTAATGGCAGAATTAAGAGCTGTAGGTAGCTATTCAAAGTGGTATTCATGAGATTTGGGTTGAAAGTGGGATATATAGCGAAAATGTTGTTAAGGAGAATGTTGTAGGTAAAACCTGTACGGCGATCACTTACAGCTTATATACTGACACTACATGCATTGTTTAGTCAACAAGTGAAATGGTGCTCCAGTCAAGAAAAGGACTTTAAACAAACACTTTCTTCACATGCAACAAATCCATGGGAAGCGTGGCAAAAAGGAGACAGTGAAGAAGTATCCTCAAACAGTTATCAATTGACCACTGCCTTGGTTGAAGAAAACACGCTTGAAAAGCTTGATGAATTCTGTGAAAAAACAAGTTCAGATAATCAACGTCCAACTTTGAAGTTTGTGAAGAACTACATGGACATGGTACTTACAATGCTAGCTTTGGTGAAAGCAATTAGAAGTCATGACTGGGATCTAAGGCTATTGGCTTTGGAGAAATTCACAAAGTATTTCTCTGCCATGAACATGTGAAATTACAGTACATTATGAGCTTGGCATACAGCTGAAATGAAATTCTTAAAAGAAGTCAGATACAGAAACTTAGACCAATATTAGAAACGAGTGGGCTCCAAATAAATTTGAAGTCCCATTTTGTAATCTTGCATCTGATGATGCTCATGAACAGAAAATCAGAAAAAATGAAGGTAGCAGGTGGAGTAGTAGGCATAGCACAAAGTCCACAGACAGTCACCAAGTTCTTTTTGGTAACACATGAACTAGTTAAGACGGCCTGAGCCTTAGATGCCTAAAGGCCATAAATAAAATTCAAAATTCAACTAGTTAAGATTTGTTCAGAAGTAACAGAACATGTTCCATGTGTTCAGAAGGAAAGAAAGACTCATCATGAGGTGAGCTGATCGAAGTCTTCTCGCTACCAAAAGAATTTGACTAAGTTGATTCTGTGTGCACAAACTTTTGTAAACCCTTTCAAACATGAAGACAATGACCTGAACAATCTTGTAACAATGACTGTCGCACCACCTAAGGTAGTCTATGATTCACTTCCATGCCAAATTAGCACAGCAAAGATCTTTTGTAGAACAGCGGATAATGTTAAGGACAATACATTTTTGGGATACTCTTTCCCAGAAGAAACTGAAACTGTTAAGTTCGATGGGAAAGAAAGTGCAAACTAAAGAAGGGGTAGTGGAGGTTCAGGAGGACAGAAAGTTGTTTGCTAGATTTGTCCTTTTGTGTCGAAGACGACCAGATTTAAAATTAGAAGACTGTATCGGTATGTATGAGCTGAGTGTCTTTCCAAGATCTATGTTTTGCAGTGATGGGTCCATCCATCATATGCAAGTTAAGAGCAAGCTCCTTCATCATTTAGAAGAGCTTAAAAACAAAGAAACATGCGAAGATCCTGATGTAACAGAAGTTGCAGCTTCTGTCAATTCAATAATGTCAGTTGCAGTCGTATATCGAATGGCAGAGCTCAATTCTCTGAAGCTGGACAATAATGCAAAGAATATGTCTGACTTAGCAAATCAGTTCTGCAGAAAAATCTTTCGGAAATATGGGAATTAGTCTGAAGTTCCTGTTGTATTTTACACATATCTCGAAACTTCATTCAAATATGCTTGTCGTGACCGTCGTCAATATGGGAAACCACCTGTACAGTATAAAATTGAAGCTCACATCAGCATCAAATCAGTCCTCTTTAACAACCTACTTTCACATATAAATACTAAGGCATCCCTGACGGAATATTTAAGTAAAGGACTAATTAGAAAGGCTATTGATGACAATAAAAGCATCATTGTATCCTACAAGAGTACTGCAGAAGCTTCAAAGTTTGTTGTATCAGATTTGAAGAGTACTCAAGAAGAGGCTGACACAAAAATTATCTTGCATGCCCTACATGCCACTGGGAGAGGTGCAAATGTCATTGGTATCCACGGCTCCCAACTTTAAAAATGTATCAAGCATGGACTTCCACGTAGAGAGATGTGCAGCTGTTCTGGAAATGAACACAATTGTAACAATGCTTCGAATTAGGAATGTGAACAATTTGATGAAAGTGATGAAGAGTTCGACGAAAATAACAATGAGTAAAGGACACAGAAAATGGGATCTATTTGTCTAAAATATTGTATATTATGAAATAATTATAAACAATTCATAAATTATTCGTTTTAACTTACAGCGGTTTGTTTTGCATATCGTATTAACTCATCTGAATTAGTTAAAGTTTCCAAAGAACACATGGATTAAGACGAACACAATACAAATATCATTATGGATGTACAATTTCTAATTTCACATTAGTACTAGAAAACTCTTTGGAATTGATTATCTGCGTCAGATATGACAATCTATATTCAGCAACAATTACTCATATGATGGCTTTCCTAAGCTATTTGTTTCAATAAACAGAACACTTTTTTTGTTTCAAAAATAGGTTTCTGAATAATACCTTGAAAATCATTGTATTTAGCGTAAAATGTGCAATAACATTAAATATAGCTTTAATATAGACCTTCAATTAAAAAAAAAGATAATTAAAATCAAATGAGAGGTAGCCGAGATACAGTGGTTTTAAACCTGGTTTTGCAGCCATCTTGAATTAGCCGCCATATTGACCAGTCGCGAGTCTCAGACCTTCACCATCGCTTTTCCTGTTCTCCAACATGTGCTTTAAAAAATGATCTTCGCAATACTCAACCATCAAACCGCACACGGGATACGATAATTGCCCGCTAAGGAATCTGACTAAGAATAAATAACATGAGACTGTGTAACCAGTGCTTGGGATATGTGCACGAGTACTGTAAACAGCTCAGTAGGCAAGATAAAATTCCTAATTTGATTTGTTCGTTTCGCCAAACTTCCGATTAAGACTTCCATCGTAATATAAATTGTTCAGTATTCAAAGTGATTAAGGCTGAAATGTAAAGATTTAAAGATTTATACATTTAAATAAACCTTATTTGTTCATGAAAGTTGTATTCGATGAAGTGATTCGATGTTGTATTGCGTAATTCGTATTCAAAATTTAAAGTATTCAGTATCCAATACATTTAAATAATTTTAAATTTAAATATATCCTACTACCTTCATGAAATTTGTATTATTTCAGGTTTTCCCCATTGTATTGCACAATTCACTACGTGACCCAGCTTTGGGACGGGTAGACCACCTTTTGTCACCATAAAACATTTAAAACAAATGCACTGTAAGTGTAAAGTTATTGTATTTTTTTTTTCAATCAAATATCAGGTTTAAAGTAGAAAGATCCAGGTATAATTGCTCAAAATTTCAAATTTCTAACTCTTAAAACAAAGTCATAACGAATGATCAAAGGTTTAGTAGTTATGGTTCACTTAAGACCTTTGGTTCACATACCTTACTTACGTGGTTGGCCATCTTGTGAAGATCTTCAAATCACCTTCTTTTATAAGAAGATAAGAAATCAACAAAAGGACCAAAATTTAAATCACATGCTGGCTACCAGTCCCCCATAATAAGACATGTTGATTATAATGATATTGCTTACGTAAGAACAGCATACAATTTGTAAGGGGGTGGTTTGGATTTCCCCTTTACTACAATAGTATTTTCTGGTTTTGTTTTCTGAAATAAACTCCTTTGGAATTTTCTTAAGAGTACTCATAGCTACAAAGATACTTCGTATAGAATTAATGTTTTCTGCAATGGTACAACATGTCTTATTACGTATTGTCTACTCGCGGCAGGGGTGTCACACTTGCCAAAGTGCTCACTATAGCTGGCTTTGTAAGTGATAATAATCTATCTATAAATTATAGTTTCATTTTTTACTTTTATGATGAAGTATCAAGATCTCAGAGGTGCTGAATATCTAATATAAGATCGCATATTGTCAGTAACTCACTCATGCCCTCTATTAGAGAATATTACTTCCCAGTCAAGTACACAAAATCTGTTCCAAAACATTCTTTTCGTTTTAGAACCGCCAGAAACCCTGAAAAGCTATAATTATACTCCTGCAATTTCGGTCAAACATTTCCTCAAGCGGAAAAATTCCAAAATACCCTACTGGATGGATATTCATCTATATTCATCTGCAAGCAATGATCATCAATGGAAGAGTTTTCAGTGATATAGTTTTAGTAATATTTTTGTGCTTACCTGATATCAAAGAGATGTATTTTATCATAGTAATTAATTATTTAATAGTTTTAGAAAATTATCTCAAGAAAGTCTTCCGATTGTTCTCGCATTTGCAAATTATCTTGGATATTCTCCTTATTTAATGTATCAGAATTTACAATATCATAACATACTAGAGGTACTGTTTATATTATCACAATCTAGCCTTAACCCATTAACTGCGAAATTTTTTTCTGAATATTTTTTACTTTATTTCTATTCAACTACATCTGATTAGTAAGAAGAGACATGAATTTTCAATTACAGCACACAAAATGTTGAATAATTTCAAAATTTTGGCTGATCCCCAAATGGGGATCACGGCACATACCATCTACTTTTGATGCCATTGCTAAAAGCATTCAACATGTAGTCCAACATCGCATCGACTGCATTGTTTGCGCACATTCTTCTTACAAACTCCACATTTCCTTTGTTTTCCCATATCGGTGCGTTTGATGTAGTGAGATCCGGATGTTCTGATGTCAACTGGAACATGAGTGAGTGATGACGTGGGAAAAGATTTCCTCCCAGCCTTTTTCGGATCGGATAACGGTGACGACAGAGCCAGATACGCTCTAGCAACATTTCTTCTGTAAGCCAAAAGGGAAATTGTACCATTTGCAAGACAATACAGTACGTGGGCGTTAACCAGTGCAACGTCAATGGCGTTGGTAATCAAGGGAAAATACCACTTTTTCCCTCTTATTTTTACTCTATACTTTTGGACGTTCCAGTCCATCTTGTCCACTCCACCCATATACTTGTTATACTCTGCGATAAGTTTGGGCTGGGGGACTAGAACACCTTTCTTTTCAGCCTTACTCCATCGCTTCACATGCGAAAGAGGTTCGATTGTATCATGGTTGGATAGAAGTTTCACACAGCTGCTGTCATTCCAGATGACAGCGAAAATTTCATTCTGCGAATCAAATCTGTAATCATACGTTCCTCGTTCTGTTTTCTTCATCTCCTTGTCTGTAGGAATAGGACATTTGTTCATTCTGTTGCATCGAACAGTTCCTGTTGCTCTGATATCGATATCTTGCAAATGTTTCATCAGGGAGAATTGCGTGCAAAAATTGTCAAAATAAAGTTTGTGAGCGTTTGCTGTCTCTAAACTGGAAATCATTTTCAGGACAACAGAAGACCCAAGTCCAGTCACATTTTCCTCAGCCTTGATGTCTCTCGACTTGCCCTCATACACCTGCATCTGACAACAATAACCTGTTTCTGAGCAGCACATCGCCCACTGTTTGAAACCAAATCTCACTGGCTTACCACGAATAAACTGCTTGAGATAGTGGTGTCCGAAATATCGAACCATTTGCTCATCAACACTCAAATTTTCAGAGAACACACCAAACTGCAGGAAGTTTTTATTTAGTTTGTCAATCAATGTCCGAATCTTGAAGAGTTGATCCCGTTCTTCTGCAGGAATTCTTTGGAGCTCCGAGTTGTCGTTGAGATGGAGATACCGCTTGATTTCAAGATACCTGTTTCGACTCATGCATTTTCTCACGCATTGGAGATCCGTGTCTTCATCCTCACACCAAAATAGGGAACAGAATGATACCCAGTAAAAAGAAGAATGCCAATAAATTTCTTGATACAGTCATTTGAAAGTTGAAAGTGATGGACGTTTTTCTGTGCAGCATACATCACAGACTGACACACAATATATGAAATATTTGTGTCATCAAACATCTTCTCAAAACATTCTACTGCGCTTTTCCCTTTGAGTTCACTAATGAGATTATTTCTCCTTATCTCCACAGCATCAGAAGTTGAATAAACTTTCGAGTAACTAGGTTTTTGTTTCTTCCAGTTAGAAGTAATTATTGCCTTCTTTTTGGCAGGAGGTGTGGCTAAATCCTCTTTATCTGTACTTGATGTTGCCAAAGGTAGCTTCACTAAATCACATTCATTCTTCCCTGCTGCTCGATGAATTTCAACAAGTCCGGGAACATCTGCAGGTTTTTCATCAGCCATAATGTCATCATCGAAGTCTTCATTATCCGACATTTATTCTACCAGTTCTGGAGGAAGTTCCACTATGTCAATAGGGCCATTGATGTCATCATCATCGTCGGAATCCCAAAACTCATCAGTATTTATTATATCAGTGATTTCTTTCAAAGAATAAAACTTACGTTGTGCCATTTCCAGTAAACGACAATAACAAAATATGTCCTTTATCTTTACACGATATCAGACGTGAGCCCCAAATGGGGATCAAGTTATTTGGGACCGTTGTCCGTACCCAAATTACATTCAGATGCAAAAGGTGATACTAAAACATTCAGTGTTTATCATCTTCCAAAGTGAACATACACTGAATAAAGCTATCCTTAATAAATACAATCTTTTCCGCCTTCACAAAACACGTTTCAGTGTTGGAACGAAAAGGTGCGCCTCTGCCAAACAAAGTAGCTTGTTTACACAACACGTAACATGCACGTGATTTTTTTCGTTTCCTTTACACAGAAGACATCTAGCTGAAACACGAGAATATAAAGTTTCTCTATGTTACTGACAGATGGCGCCACTAGACAGGTTGAAGTATGTTATCCCCATTTGGGGATCACGGCAGTAAATGGGTTAACTTAGTCGTTGCTTTTGGACAGATGGCATAAGAGTGCTTAAGAAATACGAGTATAGTATTCTAGGTTATTATTAAGTATAAGGATGTCATTATTGCTTTTAGGAACAACTTTTGGCTCTAAAATATGAAAAAAAATATTTAGATACGGAATTACTACCACCCATAAAACGCGTAAGGGAGAGCGGAAACATTGGTATAACGCCGTTAAGTGTGGCTAATGGGAAAGATAAATTATAAAGAGGTATATGGTTAGCAACATTGATATTAGTCCATTAACATATCGAAATATCAACAAAATATCTGGTGTGTATGAATACATATTTCCTTGAGTACAAATTTGTCTTTATAGCTCATTGATCAGTAAATTGCTTTTTATTTGTAAAATTGCCCCAAGCGGCACATTGCTACACAATGAAAGGGGCACATTGGAACGTACACATTAGTCACTTTTAACCTTGTTTAAACAGAGCGATATTATTTTATCTTAATAAAAATATTGAACTGTTTCAGAGAGTCACCTAAAGGAAGTCTGTCTTTTTGATGCCTGTTCATTGTGGACTGTTCCTCTACTTATTTTTCCGGTAAACTTATAAGAATTCAAAGGCCTATGTTTACGTGTTAGACATGTTTCTATCATCAAAGCGTTGTCTCATTTAATTCTTGGTGTATGAAAATGCTTATGATTGGCAGATGGCTCAACAGAGCTGTTTGATATTCTTAAAATAAAACACTATCAACTTCCAAGAATATGCAAATCAAAAAAGAAATTACACAGCTCACTACAGCTTTTTTTTGTCTTATTGAATTTTATACTCTATTCTAAAACACTATTCAAACTCTATTCTGTTAAGAAGAAAAGTAAGTGAAACTAGCAGTGGATAACATGAGGAGAGTATAGATCATAGAATCAAAGTGAAGCTTAGTATTATTCAATTAGCTCATTTGACTCTTCCGGGTCTGTAGCTATAGCCCATCCTACAAATCTATGTTGACTATCAAATAAAGTTCCATATATATTAGATGTACCAACAGATTTATTATGTGAAATATATATTATGTGAAAGTATCCTACTCTTTAAGATCTGGTTTAGAAACAGAATCATAAGTGTCCTCTGTGAATTAGATGTATAGGTACGGTATTAGAGGTCCTTCTTAGGGTGGTTGGAATCATATCTCTCAGAAGAACACAAATTGTAGAAGCATCACACTTGAATGAAGACTCCAAATATATCACTAAGAGCAGATCAAAACCTCAATTTATTAATGATGTGGTCCTACAAGGATCAATCCTAGAACCAATATTGTTTCTTTCTTACGTAAATCAAATGCCTGACCAAATTACTGAAGCTAAATTTATTTTATATGCAGACAATACAAACGCCATAATAAGATCCGAATCAGACAAAAGTAATAGTAGCATGCCACAGTTAGTTTCGTTTAAATGTTATCCAGTTCTTCGAACAGACAAGAATGTAATAAAGCCAGTTGAAATAGCCAACTTGGACTTCAAATCAATAGTAAGTTATCCTGGTTTCAGTATACTGAGAGACTGTATCATGAATTGTTGACTGTGATCTCCTAATTAGGCAATGCGTTCCCATTTTAAGCAAAAAGGCAGTATTATCGGCTTAGTATGAATTATGTCAAAGCAAATTTAGATATGGATAAAAGAATTGTATATTTAAAAAAATATTCTCATGTAAATCTGTGCGTGGCGGATAAACGCATGTATATATTATCTGTATATCGCTTCCAGGTATATGGTAGAATGTTTTATTATCTTGTTTCCTTTTACACAATGTGTCATGTAAATAATTATATGTATTTCGTGTGCGTAAATATGTAATTCATGTATTAGTAATCAAATGAGGATATCACTATATTTGCAATCAAACATTGAAATGTTCTGTAGCATATGGAAATAGCCAATGTATTGGTCTCTGAACGCAATAATTCCAATTCAAATGCAGAACATGATACTTAAATTTGAGTGTTTTATTATCAATCGTCAAGCCACATTAAGTTATTTGCAAATTAAATTATTGCTATAATGTGGCACGCAATTTACGAACGATTTTTTTAAAAAATTGGTTAGTAACACTGACAACTTTAGCTCGTGCGGGGAAGAGATTCCCTCGATGACCTACATCCACAATATTTTTGTATTGTTTCGTGTAATGTGTAAACCGCGTTTGGGGATAATACATCTAACCGTTTGAAGCAACTTAAAAAAATATGTATTTTTGAGAAAGGTGGCAACACTGATAACTGGGGGTCTTGTTGTCTCTATGACCTAGCCTAGTACTTAGGGAATATCATCTATGAAAAATTTGGTGGAAAACTATGGACTCGTGTAGATTTGTATAAATGACACACCGACATACAGACAGATTAGCTTTCGGCTTTAAATATAAGATACGGGTGTAATTATTGTTTCTAGAGTAAACACTTTTAACGCATGGACATATTTCTAAAATACTTTAAAATCTTTATATAAAGAAGGAATTAGTACTACTCATAAATTATACACATACTTATTTTCCCCTAAAATCTTGGTCAAAAAGGTGCGATTACACAAGGCAAGGAGTAAGAGCGATGTTATTTTATCTTGGTACAGTGTTCAATTCTTTCAGAAAGTTACCTAAAGAATGAAAGTCAAAGTTTTGATGCCTTCTCGCACAGTGGACCAGTGTTTGTCCCACAAGATTTCATTCGGGGGGACTCGTAGGGGGATAACGAAAATTATAAACAATGTAAATTGACTCCAATGTACTAAAATATAAAATAACGATAATGTTTCTTAACAAAATGTCGTACTTCGTTAGTTAACCTCAAAATAACAAGAACAATATTTATAGAATCTGCTGTTATATACGTATTTCAGTATACGTATGGGTAATGCAAGTGTTGAGATTCATTCTTTCGGGGGAGCGGTTGAAAGCTCCCTTCCGAAAACATGCGTGAAACATTGTTATGGAGTGTTTCTCGACTTATTCTCCGTTTAATTTACGAGCATTTAACTATCAGAACGTGTTAGTAATGATGTTCTTTATATTACAGTGTTGTGTTAATTTAGTTCCTGGTAAATAATAACTTTTAAGGTGGACAGGTGGCTCAGCAAAGCTCTTGGATTTACTTGTAACAAAAAACTATTATCTTGCAAGGATATACAAACTGGAAAGAAAATAATCAGTTCGTTATGGTTCATTTGTCGTGTTGAATTTTGTGCTATACTCTAAAGCAATAGTTAAACAACTAAAACTAATAAATTAAATTCTTCCAATAGAAATAGCACTGCTTGATTACTTTATATCAGAAAATCTTTCAACTTTTGACACTCTTCTTTAATTGATCTATTGATTTATTTTTGTAAGGATTTTTGACTGCCCTTAAGTCCTGCTTATGTAACAACAGTCATTGAAGAAACCTTTTATATCTATAGGAATTGCAGAATCTGATACTAAAATATAAGTTTTTATCATTGGTCAGGTGAATTAGCAATATCCCAATACATACTCTGAAAAATATATAGAAAAGAGGAAATGAATTAAACCTATTAAGTGTATATATGCCCATTGTGATGCTTTGTGACGTCACGAACAGTATTGAATGGCACTGTCATATAGCGACAAGCAAATTAACGCACGTTCACTTGGTAACGACACGTGAATCCCAAAACGAAATCAGCTTTACACAAAATATATCTTGAGAGAGTTCGCTCGCGACACAATGTTTTCGGAAACATAACATTCAATATTTCTAAAGTTTAAAGGTTAGAGAAACAGGTATATCTTAGGAACATTTATGTGTGGATGACATGTGACAGGTCTATTTGTCCCGTTAAATGTAAGTTAATCAAAAAATTATATTAACTACTCTAAAAATAATATTCTGGCACGTATAAATATGCTAAGAGAACGCGAAACAACACGACTGGATAATATCATTTGATTTTATAACCACTGTTTTAAAATTAATAAATCTCAGGGACACGTATAGAGCCTTTAAAATACGGACGTAAGGGAACCCTTCTTTTATCGGCTGAAGATGGTGTTAGCACCTTATTAAATACGAGACTTATAAACTAAGCGGATATTACCAAGTGTCATAATCAGATATTTTGATTACAGAATGACAAGTAGTGGGGGGAAAGTTCAAAATGTAATTCAGTTAAAATCTATGAGAAATTTATTAAATCATTACAAAGTACTTGTTGTAGTTTTCCTGCTACTATACCCGTGTTTTTTTTCTTCTGTCTAGGCACCCAATACACTTAACGGATACGTGTAGATGTGTAAACGTAAAGGTATTAACGAGGACGCTCATTGTTGTTATTACAGGCTGTATTTCACGTCTTTTCTCCTTACGGTACGAAATAAGAAACTTGTGGAAATATGGAAACAATTAATAATGCAACTTGACTATATACATTTCTTTAGGTACATGCCTTCCCTTTGCCTACGAAGTAAGGGAAAGACTGATTGGTGCTGTAACAGCCTAGTTGCTGTTCCATTTTTATATTTATTTTCTCCCCTTTCATTTTTCTTAGTCTCCGTTTTGTTTCCTTTCTGTGTGTTCTCCTTAGCTCATTCTCTTTGGTTGGTTTTAGTCTCT
>JAGDQP010014674.1:15679-44597 GCA_022664845.1 Lepisma saccharinum | reverse complement strand
ATGAACTGCCTGATATTTTCACTGTTTATTTTTGCTAAGAAATTAGAATAACCGAAATTGCATAGGTAAATTACGAGTATTCTAATTTCTCATAGATAATGTCAAAAACTCAGACAGTTCATTTTATTCACATACGCAAATAATACTGAGCGGTTTCCGAAATTTCGTTATTGCTTTTCATTTGTACAGATCCTTAAACATATGAAACCTCACACACACAAGAAGCAACGTTGGTACGGAGGCATCTTAATTTTTCTCACTTCGGAATGGAATTTGGTGCTCTCATACTGCCGGCAATTTGGCCTGAAGTTTTGAAGGGGCTTCTTCAGTCCCACAAGGTGAATGTCAGGGTGGTACCTCAACTGAAGGCTTGACCGATTGATACGTAAACTTAGTACGTAAAGCATTAAAGTCATCCTCAAGGCTGGATTTAAAAAAAACGTTTCATGAGCATAAATAAGTCATACAACTGAAAATTATCTTAGTCCCTCCTTTTCTTGAAAAATTATGAGGAACCACAAATACAAATTATATAGAGTTTAATGTGAGCTATTACTGGCGTATAATGTATGGGCTTAGAAAATGACAAAATATAGTAAACGTAAACAAGTGTACAAAAGTGTACAAATATGTACAGTAGGTGAGAATAAAGTATACCAGATTTAGTGTCTCGTTTGTGCTAAAAAATGTTCACATTGTGCACCAAGAAAAATAGTGCTTTAAAGGTGCTGAAAAAGTATATGCAAATCATTACAATTTTGCTTGGAACACATTCGAACACTTTCACAGCATTTTTTTACATAATTCGTACACTTTTAAAACAGATTCTCGCTTTTGAAAGTGCCCTGAAAGTGTAAGAAAGTGTGTTTTTTTTTTACAGTGTACCCAAGAAAAGCCACATACAGCAACATTGCAAATATTAGACAGTGACACATAGTGCAACAGATTGCATTCGTTCTGCACCGTTTTGTATTCAAGTTTCAAATTGTGCACAGCCACGGATAAAAAAAGTTATAAGCACATATATTTTGGGGTTAGAAAATGACAGCCCATATGTCAAATTTGAAACAGGAAAAATATATAGTGTTGTGAAACTGCACCACAATAGTTTTGCACCATATTTTAATTATTAGAAGAATGCATTTTTGGGTGGGGGGGGGGGGGAGAACAAGTTAATTTTTGACCCGCCTCATTGTATTTTTCAGTGAAAACAAGTGTTATTTGGATTACACTAATTTTAGGTTTCGGACCGATTAAGAGTAATGCACTTTCATAGGTAACTTCTAAATTAATTAATTATTCACACAACAAAAGGCGGTCTTACGAATGTGATTGATTGAAGTGGTTATTATTGAAGATATACAAGTAAATAATTGGTGACAGCTTTGACCTATAGCGCAATAGCATTTTTTTTTCTCGTCGACTTTTTAACTGCGAAAAAGAAATACGTACTTCGACATCACAACGCGCGCATTGACAATTTTAAAATCACCGTGATAAAATAATTGAAACATGGTCTTTTTCAGAAGGGATGAAACTATTGTTTGCAGAATTATAACCCCTGTCCGCGCGCACTAGCAATTGAATTGCTCAATTTAGTAGCTGCGCTTCAGAAAGTTTAGATTACCTATCTCACAGGGAGTTTAATATTCATCTATTATACATAAAAAAATAATTAAAAAGGATTTTAAAAAACACGCTTTTCTTAAGAAGGAATAGAAAGTAAAAATAATAATAATAATAATAAATTGAACTAATCTTATGATTTGGAAGATAAAAGCGTGGGTGTTCTTAGATATTATGATAAGGTTTGCAAGAGCACGCAAGTTTTAAGTTTCCGATTCATAAGATTAATTCAATTTATTATTTTTACTTTTTAATCTATCTTAAAAAAGCGTGTATTTAAAAAAAATCCTTTTTAAATTAATTGTAACCATTGCGGCGCAAAACGCAAAACTTGGCGCAAAACGGTGCAAAATGAGTGCAGACCGATACATTATCTGTTTTCGAAAAAGTTGACTGAGTGTGGGCTACCACTAACTTGGCTCCCCGAACTGTATGTTCTTATAACTTTTTAATCGTTGCGGTGCAAAACGGCGCAAAAGGAGTGCAATCTGTTGCACTATATGACACTGCCTGATTTTTTAAATTTTGCTGTAGCAGGGTAAACTTGGCTCCCCAAAAATATAAAAGCTTATAACTTTTTTAATATTGCGGTGCAAAACTTGTGTGTGAAACGGTGTATAGCATGTGCAAAATGATAGGCTATTTATTTTTAAAATTTGGTGGTGTGGTGGTGGTGGGGGAATTTATGGACCCTTAAACAGCCCAGAGAAACAAACCAAAAGGGATAAATTACATTTTTCGCTACGTAAAGAACACTACCAATTCAAAAATAGGTAAGCCGAAATCTATAAGGATATATCTCTAAGCAAAATATGTACGAGTATTGAGACCCAAGAATACAAGAAGTGTACACATCAATTTCTTTAGAAAGATTTAATGAACACTGCACACTTCTTGAACGTATTATTTAGAATAGTTGAGCTCAAAGTAAAACGTCATTCCAGAAAATATTTGTACGAGTTCAGTGAAATAAGTATATTTTGTAGATGCGTGTTCTCATACAATTTCCACTTCAAATTGTTTTATAACGCAAAAAATGTACACTCAAATCACAAACACAAGCATATTTTATGAACCTTTTATGGACCTCTTCTTCTTCATTTCAGCAACAAAGCACTCCAACTAAGCTAATGTATAAACACAGTCTTAATGTAATAATGTGATTTTAAATGAAAGTAGGTGGAAATATTTTACCGTTTGAAGAGGAAAAACAAATTTTCACAATAATGAAATAACAACGCAAGAAGAAAGTACATTACTTAAGAGATTGTAACGTTATGAAACCAGCTTAATTTAATTTGTTTACCAAGGAATCCAGGAAAACCATTCTTGTACGGGCGCGCATAATTTCTTCTCATGTTGTCCTCTACAATTTTGCGTTTAGAATTTTATTGTATGCACTGGCTTTAATTTTAAACGTGAAACTTACTAAGTGCATAACGTATATATTTGTACTACAGGGTCGGAAACAGAGATGGAGCTACGAAAACACATACATAGATTGTATGCAGTTCAGTAGAAGATATCTGGCCAGCAACTCTAGCTCGTAACTATCATCGTCATTTTCAAACCACAGTAGAGTTTAACGCAAACGATAGATAAACCCAAAACACAATTAACCTTTATATAATCCAACATTATACTCCATAATGGTCGTATTAAAAGTTCCAACAGATGCTACTGCTTTTAAACACTGTAGGAAGAATCTTTTAGGTAAACGCCATGTGTTTAGTAAGTAAAAACATTCTGAAGTTCATAATTCTGTATTGCAAAGGACCAAGTTACAACCAAAGTTGTTTTCTTTGGATACTATATATGCACTTACTTACTGGTAGCGGCTAGCTGTTCAGTTCAGCAGATTAAGTAAATTTAATACTTAATATATTGTTTGCAATCTAGTTGTTCCTGTTTAAGACCAAATCCAGATATTTACGATCAACGATCATAGCTGATATTAGTATCAAGTGAGAGGCGAAACAATTTATGTATTTACCATTATGGAAGTGTTAAAAGCTAAAATATTTAAAAATAAAATAAATTGTGAACCAATGTAGAAGCAGGGGAGCCGCCGTGCCTCAGGTGGTAGCGTATCTGACTACGAATCGGTCAGACTGAGTTCAAATCCCGGCAAGGGCACTGCCGACTCTTATTCAATGCTTGCATTCGTGGCGCCCTTATGTGCAATTGGTCTCCTATCAGATTGAATACCAGAGTGCAGTTGGTATTCCTGGACACCTTTGAGAGTAAGGGCAGTCGAGCGTGGGACTGAACATCTCACCTCACTTCGTGCCGTAGGTCGAAAATATGTGGAACGCTACATCCATATTCTGCATGCCATTCATGGGGTATCGCACAGAAGATGTCAGAAAGGGACAAAGAGAAAAAATTTGCAAAGAGCAAATATATGAGGAAGTACTATCTCGCATATCATACAAGGTAATGACAAGATCCATTTTAACTCGATTTTCGCTTCTGTACGTACGATTGATATAACAAGCTTCAAAGTTTGAAATTGATTGTTCTGATTTGATTCGATATTGCAGGTTTGATTCAAGCTGGCTGTAGACTAGGTGCTTACCCAGAAGAGAGTGGAGGGGGCGATTGCCCTTCCCCTCTTTACAAAACTCTGCTTCAGTGACGCAGAAATATTTTTTCTGTCTCCACTGTAAGTTCTTCCCTTTAAACAGTAAGAGTACATATAAAGAAACAATAATACAAACGAGTTACATAAATTCGGGGCCATTCGATGTCAATTCATCTAGGGGATGACACCCAAAGTTGTCAAATTTTGATGCAATTCCGTGAGCTTGTTCAAACCGCATATGTAACAACACACACAAACATTTATTTCGATTTGTCCATTAGTTTCAGAGTTATGGCACATCAAAATATTGGCCAAAACACGCACGATGTGCGTTATTGCCTATTTCGCGAGGCAGCATAGTTTTACAGTTTTTGCAATAAAACTGTTATTTATTAAACTACATAGGAAAAACTTTTACCATTTTGTTCAGTATTATATTCTGAGTAGAAATATGTGGTCAGATTATAGTTTTAGGTCTACTAAAGTAACGTAACAGAGCCCCAACTTTGAAATTTTTTTTTTCTAAAAATATAACTTGCATTCGAAAACGGGTCAACAACTCGAATTTGACTCCATCACTAAAAAGTAGATGAAACATGCTAGAAAATGGTGAAATAATATTAGTAGGCTTTTGAGTTTTAACTAGTGTAGGCCTAATGTAAAATATGAACAATTTTTATAAGTATCGAAATTATAGAACATCGCGGGACGCGTTTTCTGCCAACTGCGAAAATACACTTTGTGTCGCCTTGTTTAACATTTATCAAAACTCGAGGTTTTTGAAAAATCAATTATCATGGAAATTTCCCGGACTTTTAAAATTTCTCAAGTTTTCGAAAAATTTAATACTCCCAGATTTTCGGGAAATTTTCTAAAATTTCAAAATTTCTCAAGTTTTTTAAAAAAAAAAATCATAATTTTCGGAAAATTTTCTAAGTAAATTTTCAAAAGCTGATTTTTTAAAACAATCCACATTTATCGTAAATTTCTTCCCGACCAGTTTTAATGTGCAATAAGTGAAGCCAAGATCTTCAGCCCTAAAATTGGTGAAATGGAGTCCGGATGAGCATGTAAGAGGAACACTGGAAATTGGCGCGAGGTGGCAAGGTCCATGATGTTAAAACCTGATCGTTAATGGTGGTGGACTTGTTGGGTTTTCGTCCCACCAACAGCCTTATGGTTTGAAGATCATGAACCTTGCCTCTTCACACCAACTTTCATTGTTCCTTTAACATTCTGTCGCCAAGGCACTTGGTTCATCTACCCTCCATTTCACCACTTTTTAAGGCTGAAGAACTTGGCTGAACTTTTTCCACCTCTGGCGTTTTTGCTCGGATTTCACACCTTTTTGTACATGTATAATATATATTGTTGTCAGGAGATAAAAGGCTTGAATCAATTTGAATTATGTTGGTTATTTATTAGCGAAATCATTGCTTAACGTTGTCGTAATTATGTAGAAACAGCAATTGCATTCTTGCTGTATGATTTCCTGATTTCCTGTTACAATAAGGGTCCCCATTTATTGTAACCTACTCGTTAAGGTACATCATCATACCAAATGTTATTTATCTAGCTCGAACGGTGTGAAAAATGTTTTGGGGCGGCTATTTTGAATCCAAGAGCTCCCACGGTATGTTTAATCTACTTTTCAGTGATATAATATATTATAGTGTTTAAGGAGTCAAATTCGAGCTGTTGACCCGTTTTTGAATGCAAGTCATATTTTTGGAAAATTATAATTAAACTTTTCAAATTTGAGGCTCTGTTAAGTTACTTTAGTAACCTTGAAACCATAATCTGACCACATATTTCAACTCACAATTTAATACTGAACGACATGGTAACAATTTTACCTATATAATTTAATGAATAACACTTTTGTTGCAAAAACTGTAAAACTATGCTACGTCGCGAAATAGGCAATAACGCACATTGTGCGTGTTTTGCCCAAACTTTTGACGTTCCATAACTGAAACTAATGGACATATGAAAATACATTTTTCTGTGTGTTCTTACATCTGTGGTTTGAACAAGCTCACGAAATTTCATCAAAATTTGACAACCTTGGGTGTCACCCCTTGGATGATTTTAAATGGAATGAGGACTTTTACTTAGTCACAACAGGAAAATTCTGGATAATACCTACAAACTCGGCTCTGGTCGTCTACCTTCTAATATCCTCTGCTCCACCCTATTCTGGACTCAGCCTAAGATGCCTAAAGACGCTAATAAATAAATTCAAAATCGTATGAATCCCTTAACTGTGGGATGATCAAGAAGTAAGAGACACTTGCTGGGACAGCATTATCAGTGGTGGAAGCAGCTGACGACTTATGTCCGTTCTAACCCATGGAGTAGTCTTAAAAAAAAAAAGTCATACGATTGTCGTCAGCGAGAAGGCTTGGCTCAGATTGTCCAACTCGATATAAATTTCCACTTACAAAGGTTTATCCAAGTAAAACTTCGACTTGCAGAAGTATTTATATAGTAATTGTGACTTGTAGAGGTTTTGTAGTATAAGGTTTCGAGTTAACAAAGGCACATTCAGAAAACAACAAACATATTTTAGTTATTGAGTTGTTGTATTTTTCACAACGTTCGACTTGTGGAGGTAAACTAACACAGAGCAAAATGTAGAAGGTGAAGGGGAATGAATAAAATTTGAGAAATCAAGGAATTTGAGTTGTTCGATTTGGAGTTATTGAGATTCGACTGTATGGTGTATTTTTAATACACCTTCTTACTTTCCACCAAGTCACCCCCTCCGAAGTTTGGTTCCTCGATCCGTTGCTGATTTAGACAGTTGTATTGAAATATTGAGCCGTAAGTGTAACAATTGTAGAGAAGTGCATGTGAACATCGCGCAGTTTTGTTCTTGTTTGAATCAAAGGTTTGGAGTGCAAAGGTTGTTTTATGTGAAAAAAATACAATATTATGCACATAAGAAACGAAAAGATAACAATTAAAAATAGCCGAGAAAACTGCAATTTGTGCAACCTACACAGATTGAAATATATATGAATCGTTCAAAAACTGAGAAGCAAGCACATGGTTGTATCGGAGAAACAGAAAGATTAACGTATGCCATATTGTGTTGTTTGCTATTTTAGTAAATATAAGACTTTTTTTTAAAACAAAACTCGTTTTTTTTAAGCAAAGAAAAATGGAATAAAAAAGTAAAAAATAATAAATTTATGAATCGGACAATAAAAGCGTGGGTGCTCTCACCTTATCATAAAATCATAATATCTAAGAGCACCTACGCTTTTATTGTCCGATTCGTAATTTTTTTTTTATTTTTTAGTCCATTTTTCTTTGCTTAAAAAAGCGTGTTTTTTAAAAATCCTTTTTATTTATTTTTAATCCTTTTTTAATTTATTTTATATATTATCTTTTCGGGCCATTTTGGTGTTTATACTTTTTCTCCAGCTAATATTGTGTTGCCCAAATCCTAAAGTGTTCTGCTACAAGCCGCGTTGCAGGCTAGTATTTATTGTAGTATAAAAAAATGTGTAATAGCAAAATATTAAAATATATGAAAGTAACAATGGAATGTTGTATTGTCATCCGACTTACGACGCTGAGCAAAATTTCATCATTGTATGACGTCGGGAAATGAGTTAAATTAACGTTGCAAGATTAGTACCAGAGATGAAACATGATTACAGAGTAAGTTAACAAAAAGCGTGTAATAATAATAAAATGAGTTCTGGTTTACTGGATTCCCAGCTTGTTTACGATAGAGACTGTAATATTATGAGTGTTAAGGTTAATGTAAAGCAACGATCTCCAACAAAAGATTGCAGCACTATCTACATAAATATCTAATGTAGTTTAATCGTTGCACGAAATTTCAATCCAGCTCCTACAAATTCAAGTCTAGAGAGTTCTAATTTTCAGGAAAGAAAATTCATAACAAATTCAAGAGTTTGATAAGTACTGATCCTATATTTTCGTTTTTATTCATTGTTGAAATAGCTTGATTTATATGAATATCAACCTATAACAATGACACTCATTCAACAATGAAAAACAAAAGTCGGCATTGATCGAACTCTTGAATTGGTTATGAACTTTCTTCCCTAACAGTTAAAACTCTCTAGGTTTGAGTTTGTAGGAGCAGGATTGAAATATCGTACAACGATAAAAATACATTAGACATATACGGAGGTAGTGCTGCCATCTTTTGTTGGAGATCGTTGCTCTAGATTAACCTCTATATTACTTATTAATATTTACGAAAGTGTTCCAATTATTAGACTTAGTATTCATTTTCCTTATTTTTTTTGTACAAAATTCCACAATAATGAATAATTGTTTTAAATTATTTCTAATTACTGTCACTGAATTCTTGTTCATTTTATTGTCACGTATCCGTTTCACTATTAATAATATTTTTGACACTGGTGGGAGGGTGTTTCATCATGGATAAAGTGAATGGGTCGTCACCAAATCAAGCTACAATTTGTGGGATTAGTTGGTTTTGAAGAACATTTAGTGTGTGTCTTTTTGCACCATTCCCTTTACTATATAAAAGTCTTCCGCGTCAGAAGACAAGCATTACACCCCAAATCATGATTGACATCGGATGGTTTACATATTGCAACTTGAACATTTTCCCAAGTCAACGCTTAACATATCTTCAACATTCATCACCTATCAGATATAATGAAACATTTTCGTGCATTCATTAGGAGCCGAGTGTTTTAGTCCTTGGGCTCACTAGAGACGCTTCTTTACATAGTTGTAGTATCCTAGACCATGTAGAGCAAGAGTTCTTAACGGGTTCGTCAGCATCTATGTTCGAAGGGCTATCCACTTGCGTAATATTACATTTAACTTCAACTTAAAAGATTTTTTCAATGCAAAACAATTTCAACTAAATAGAAAAACATCACAAGTCCTTGGACTGTTTTTTGTTTCTTATGAAAAAATGCTCCAATGGACTCGGGATGTTTCGGACTTCAGGTCTTCGTATGTAAATAAATTATGATGAAAAATATATTAAAGGGATAAATATAGCGTCGTGTTATGGTAAGTCTTTAATTAAAGGAATTTGTCTACATAAATATCTTTATTACCGTATTTAGTTTTATGATAGTTAATACTGAGGGAGACTAGAGACCACTTGCCGTTATCAAGGGCAAGGACGGCTTACTTAGATTAATGTGTGAATTATTAACAGCGAATTTCCACTTAGTACATGAGAACCATCATACATAAACCCATCAATGTTTCTATTAATATACAGGAAGTACATAGCGGTAGTTCTACATAAATTATTTACAAAAGTCCGGGATGACCTGTGGTATTCTGAAAGACATCACCTCTGTGCATATGTAATATGTTGTGTGTTAAGGTTATGTTTCAATGTATGTTACTTAGGCGTTGTAAACAGTTTAACTTCCTAGTTACATTTCCCTCCTTTGAGAAAAGAAAGTACTTAGCTGTGGTCCTCTGAGGAAAGCTTTGTAACACGTGTGTTGCCTTTTGGTAATAAGTTCAAGAGATAATTAATATTTGTCTCATCTCTACCGGAGATGATATGTTAGCCAGTGTTACAATCTTGGGTTAATTTAGCTTTCGGAAACGTTGTTCCATTTAAAATAAGGTAAATAAATAATAAAAAATAGATATAAATGGGTAGTCATTACGGTATTAAAGAATGAGTGCTTATGAGGAAAATATTTAGTTCCAGAAGATACTGAAAAAGGTTTTGCTAGTAAATCTCATAGGTACCAAAGGGTCTGTAATTTTCAGAACGAGTGGTTCTCTTTAACAGAAGTTTAAATTTTAATTTTTCGTTTTAAGATTTTACGTCAACTATCGTTTATTTTGTATTATGTGTGACAATTATTTCAGCCATTTATACGTCTACATTCTCAGAGATCATATGAATCGAGTTTCAAATTTACGTTTGTTGTCCTTCAAATTTGATTGAATTTATAACTGTCATCTTTGTTAATACATTGTTATTTCGATTTCCATCTTTATAATCCTCTCTAAATAACAAATGCTTTTGTGCAACACTTCCGCATCCTTGAAATAAATGTGTACTGTACATATATACCAATGTTCTGTTTTAGCTGTAGTCTCCCTATACCCAACACTGTTAAAAATAGTTGTGTTAATTCAACACAATGCGGTGTCCCAGCGTGACTACCACTTTTGTGTGTTAAATCAACACAATACACGGTGTTGATTTCGGTACTGGAAGAAAAAAAGTTACGGCTGTAGCTAGATTTGAACATGGGTTGCGCAGTTAGAAGTCAAGCGTCTTACCGACTTCGCTAAATCGACAGACGAAAAAAGTACTAGATTGAAACAATATAGATGATTAAAAAAATCTTGCTGAACCGTAAACACAAACAAAGTTACTCTAACGACTTATGCCATGGTTTAATCACTTTCTCATTGGTCAATTAGGGATCACAATCCCCATTTACTGAGAATATGTTCCATTTCTATGAAAGTAAGCGCAGCATTCGACATATTATTACGATAAGAAAGCAGTAATCCTGCTCAAGTGTTTGGCTTCCGATATATTGCTTGCTTTCATACAAATAGAATTATTCTCAATGAATGGGAATTCTGTTTTCCAATTGAGAAATAGGAAGTGATTAAAGCATGTCATAAGTCGTGCAAGTAACTTAGTATGTTTTAGGGGTTCAACAACATATATTTGAACCCATACACTGTTTAAATCTATAGTGTAGTCGTTTAATTCAAATGTTGTTCATTAAATATCGTTTGCATTTACTTCATTTTCTGTCCGACGATTTAGCTGTCAGTAAGACGCTCGACTTCTAACTGAACAACCCATGTTTTAAAATCTCATTGCCTCCGTAACCTTTTTTTCACAGTACCGAAATCAACACCGTGTGTTGTGTTGATTTAACACACAAAAGTGGTAGTCACGCTGGGACACCGTATTGTGTTGAATTAACACAACTATTTTTTACAGTGTAGATGGTCCTCTTTAATTATACTTTCCATGGATACTCCTGTCTAATCAATGTACAAATTCCCACAATCACAGATGATCACGAAGAACGGTGGTTCTTCGAGTGATGCTAAGAACCGAGTCTGTTAGCGGGACTCACATATATATAGCTAATTTCGGATCTAGCGAACTATAAGCCCGATTGTGATGCTTGAACTTGCATTTGAAAGCTGTTTGCCATACTAAGACATAGAAAAAATATGGGTTGGTACGATCTCCCTGGGACCTCCTATAGGGCGGTTCGAAAAAAAGATTCAGAATTTCACATTTCTAGTGATAGCACTGATCCCAGGCCATATAGGCGGTCCAAACTTCCGGAATCGTAATCTATACGCTTCAGTACGTTTCAAACGGTGTATCACACGGCAAAATCGGTGAAGGGGTTCAAAAGTTATGACTTTGTTGCCCAATTACAAAATTTTCACAAATGTTAGAAAAGGACCACTGTCATTCTGAATGTCTCTTTGCTTTAGCCCCAAATGGTTGGTACTGTACCAGGGATTTGGGGTCATTTGCTGGCTTCGTAAAGGCAAAGTAATTCTTATTTTTTTCTGATTGGAGTTACCGTTTTCGAAATACGGAGCCTACTATGGTCCAAACTCGATCTTTTCTAAGAAGATTATGCAGTTTTTTAGGTAGATTTCGAAGAAAATATACCTATTGAGATCGGTACGATATGAAAGTGTATATATATATATATATATATATATATATATATTAACACGCTAGCGGCCACAATTTTGAAGATATTTGAACCAAATTTTTATATGTTGTTTCTAGGCTTAATAGCTCGGTTAAGTTCGTTAATGAGCAAAATCGGTCGCCATCTTCGATCCAAAATGGCCGCCGAACCCATTGTTGTATAGAATACACAGCCTAAACCGCTGGGGCTATTGAAATCAAATTTGGCATAAAGGTACAACATCACTTTTTGATTATGAAAATGTTACCTAATGAGTTCAAAGACGCCATCTTGGATCCAAAATGGCAGACCTAAAAGTTCATTTTCCACACCGTTTGAGCTAGAGATACGAAATTTGGCATAAAGGTGCATTATGACGAGTAGCTTAGGGAAATATCACAACATTTGGGAAAAGTCGCCATCTTGGATCCAAAATGACCGCCCAAAATCCCATTTTGCACACCGTTTGAGCTGGATAAATGAAATTTTACTTGAAGTTGTACTATCACAAGTAGGTCACGACAAAATAAGAAAACTTTCAAAAAGTCGTCAACTTGGATCCAAAATGGCCGCCCCAAAAACCCAATTTCCAAATCCTTGAAGGTAGAGAAACGAAATTTTCAATGAAGGTGTATGACCAAGAGTAGGTTACAATAAATGGGACAAATCTTCCTTTTGGGGGCGCAGCCAACCGTGGGAGGGTGAAGATGTACTCCGTGGTGGTGTAGTTCTGGAGGGAGATTTTGGTTAAGATAAAGGAGGCGCATCCTCTCAAAAGCACTGAAGTTGGGGGGCGAGCCCCGGCTCCCAGCGAAACTTCGAAACCTACCTCAGCCTGTAGGCCTACCGAAAGGGATTTTTTTATTATGTAGTATTACAAAATAAGTGATATCAGTACAAGAACCCCTTCAGGGTAAAGGGAAGAGTGGCGCAAGAATTCTACTCACAAAAGAAGTGATATGCATTTTGCGAGTGACTTTCTTTGTGTCACTTTGGGGGAAGGGAGGATATTATTAATTTTATTATTTTTATTACAAAGGAAACAATTCCGCCATAGTGATACAAAGAAAAGCACTCGCAAAATGGATATCACTTCTTTTGTGAGTAGATTTCTTGCTTCACTCTTCTATTTACCCTGAAGGGGTTCTTGTAGTGATATTGTATACACCTAGAACTCTACATAGGAGGCCATATTTGATAGCTCGCATTTTCCTTTTTGTTTTCGTCAATGCTTCTATATATTGTTCTGATTCCATACTCTTTTATCATTCTCCCTATTCGGTTACTCAAAGTTCTTTTCTTAAAGTAACATAATATTTTCAATGTTAGAAATTTAAAGGAAATATAATAAGCACGTTTTGCGCATGTAGTTTGAATTAATGGCTCCCAATCAACAGTTTTGGTTCCAAAGAGATTAGAAGCAGGCTTACGATATTTATTATATGTAAGTAATGGAAACCGTTATAAGAATTTCTTTTCGTAATATTTCGAACTTTTGTCCTTTCTGTGAAGGAGTGGTTGACTACATGTTTGTTTTTCTTCGCTTAACTGGTATACAAGTGTATATGGAGCTCATTTCTGCAATCCAATCTTTCATTGAGGATAGTCGAACATTAAAAAGACATTTTAGAGCTGAGTAAAGTGGTTCTGTACTAAACCCATATAGTTAGTATGCTTTCTTTTACTTCACTGTAAATAGTATTAAATTTGAATTTGTATGTAAAGTAGAAATGAACTATATTTTTAAAAATAAATAAGATGATTTTATTCTATTTGATAAATAACGCACTAAAAGTTAAAACAAATATACTTTACGTAACAAAATAAAATTATGAGGTTCTTAAAAATTAGTTAAATTGGTGAATAATCCATATAGCTTTCAAACCAATTGAAAAAATAGTAAACAAAAAATAAAACCATACTTTTCTTAAATAATACTACTAAAAAGTAAACAAAAAAATGTTTATGCATGATTAAAATGAATAGCACGGGGTGCGCTCTCATATAGAGTCACTTTAAAAAAAATTGAATTAGCACACTTCGTGCTATTCTTTTCAGTCATGAATAAACAAATTATTACAGACTTTTCTTTAATTTATAATGGTTCGTGGTGTTCTCAAATTTTGCAACGTTAATTTAACCCATTTCCCGACGTCATACAATGATGCAATTTTGCAGAGTGACATAACTCCGGTGGCAATACAATATTTCATTATTACGTTACTATTTCTCTCTATAATTATATATTTCAAAAGCTTATTTTAATATATTTTGTAAAATTGACTTCTTTATCCGAAAATAAATGCTAGCCTGCAACGATGCGGCGTTTGACTGGTTGCAGAATACTTTAGGATTTGGGTTGCAAAACATTACTTTGAGAGCAAATATCCGAACACCGAAATAACACGAAGTAATAATAACTATTTTAAAGACGTACGTTTCTTGAACAACTCGTACTAAAAAGTAAAATATAACTTTGTTTTAGCACGACTAAAAGAAAATCATGAGGTGGGCCAATTCAAGAATTTGTAAAGTGACTGTATAAACCCCATGTTTTTCTTTTTAGCAATCCATAAACTAAATTTCTTCTTTACATTTTTATTACGAATTTAAAAAAAAAGTTTCTTTAAAAAGGTTATTATTTTTACTTTTATTACGACTATTTTAAATGAAAGGTATGTTTGTATAAAGTTTTTTTTTTTTAAACTATTTTCTCTAGTTATTTTGGAGTTCGGATACTTGTTCTCAACATGATGGTTTGTCACCCAAATCCTAAATTGCACTGCAAGCAGTTAAATGCAACACTATTGCGGGTTAGTGTCTATTTTAGAATAAAGAAATTATAACTAAAAAAAGAAAATTTGCTTTTAAAATATATAAATATATAGACATATATGAAAGTAACAATGGAATATTATAGTGTCGTCCGACGTGTTGCTGTACAACATGTCAATGTTGTATGACGTCGGGATATGTGTTGAATTAACGTTGCAAGATTTGAGGACACAATAAACCATTATGAATTAAATTAAAGTATGAAAAAAGAATATTGACTGAGTTTGAAGGTGGATTCAATTAATTTATATGCAAGTGTTCAACGGTTTTATTTAAAGACACAATAAAACATTATTTTCACTTTTCAGTCTATTATTCATCAAATGAAATTAAATAATATAATATTTTAATTATATATACATACATTACTGAAAATATGGGTGTTTAGTTTATTAATTTGAGATGCAGAATTTCATTTCAAAGGGTCACTGCACAACCAAGCTAGGATCTCTACCAACAATTCTTTCTCATAACTCCTCCTTCTTAACTCATGATAGAAGTACAGGATATTGTTATAGTACTGCAGAAGGGTAATCCGGCAGAAAATGGAGTTTTTGATCCGAACTCAAATTTTTTGTATACATTTTTTATTGTTATAACTTTTAAGTAGGGTCTATTTGAGATGAAAAAGGATGATGACACCTTGTCACCCTTGGGCAATTCTCACAATTCAAGATGGCGTCCGTCGATACCATCATTGTTCAATTCATTGTGCCATATGACTAAATAATGTCAAATAACACACTCAAACTTTGGTATTAGGATTTGTTATCATTAGTAACTTTGAAATAGAGTCTATTTAAGATTAAAATAGCTGATGACATGTTGCCACCGTTGGGCAACTCCCACAATTCAAGATTCAGTCCACCAAAAACGTCAATGTTAAGTGCATTGTGCCATATGACTGAGTAATCTCATATAACACACCCAAACTTTGGTGTTAATTATTTCTTATCGTTAACAACATTGCAGTAGGGTATATTTAAGACGAAAATGGCTAATGAGATGTTGTTACCCTTGTACAACTCCCACAATTTTCTTAGTCAAAATTCGGGACAAATCTTACCGAAAAATAATGCCCCTTCCCTTATTTACGGGTAGTTTGAGTGTCGATCCAAGAAAAAGTTCTTATTCAGGCCATAAAAATAGCTTAAATGTTGCGTTTTATAAAAAGTTCTCTCGACTTTGAAAAGTAATAATTATTGGAAACAAATAACACCATTTTATAACTTTTAAATCAGTAGAGTCTGCGAACTTGATCACTGAAAATAGTCATGATATCTAATGCTTTTTGCAACTCTAATTCTGTGCCTGAATAATTAGCGTAAGTCTATGGTTACTATTTTTTTTAAATATTTCTACAAAAGGGTTTAAATTACAATAAATAAACCGTTACTCATATATATTTTTTAAATGCAAAAACCAATTTATTTCCTATAAAATTTACAGGTTTTTCTATACTGGGTTTATACAAAACAAACGGGAGATTTTCTACAATTTATGTCCAAATCATCAAAATATGATATATGTAATAGCTATTTTTATACGAAGAACGTATGAACGTAAAACAAATTGTAAATTAGGGTTAAATAAAAATAACGTAAGAGTCTTTGAAAGTTTCCACAGATGTTCATTTAAGTTTATTTCGTTGGATCTTTTTGTCCTGTGGTAGACATTGATTTTTTTTTTTTACATCTTTGTACAAGATTCCGAATTATTTATTTGAATAATTAACGTGGCTTTTACACATTTATTCGATTTTCAATTATGACTTTAATCATTATATTAATTATTGAAAATTAACTCCCTACAGAGTAAAAAATGCCTGTGTAAATTCAACACTTTTTGGAGTCCCAGCGTAACAACCACTTTTTGTATTAATTCAACACAACACATGCTGTTAATTTTGGTACTTGGAGGAAGAAAAATAGTTACGGCTGCAGCGGGATTTGAACATTGGTTGCTGAGTTAGAATTTGAGTGTCGTACCGTCAGCATTAAATCCCCAGGCAGGAAAGGTACTAGATTCAAACAGTACAAACACAAAGTTACTCGCACGACTTATGCCATTGTTTAACCATTTATTCATTTGTCCATAAGGATCAGAATTCCCATTCGTTGAGAATATGTTCCAAGTTTTATGCAAGCAAGCGATCAAGATAGCGGCAGGCAAACATTTGATGTCTAATCAAAACCATGTGTTGTGTTGAATTAACACAGAAAAGTCGTAGTCACGCTCGGACACTGGAAGTTGTTGAATTAAGAAAGTCGTTTTTACTGTGTACGGAACCATTTATCCCAGGAAGGGACTGCACGAATTCACACATTTTCTTCAAGTTTGGGACGGTTATGTCTCCCGAATTTAGGCCCTTGAGAACCGCTAATTATTGAAGTTAAATTTTAGCCCACTGTGCGAATACATTGTTAGTGAGGTAAGAATTAAGTTCACATAGCTCGTTGAAGCTATCTTCCAGTGATACAGATTGTAAAGTAGTTTCAAACAGTGTCCATCTCTGTTCCAAATCCTCTGACTTGGGTTGTTTAAAATTAACACATTATTGCAGTTGATGCAGACTCTCCAGATTATCTTTCCACAGATTCAAGTAACTTATACAATTCTCATAAAGAGTCATTTTGTTTGTTTCAAGAGCTGCAAATGACAAATATCTTCTAAGCTATCTTCTGGAGCTCATTATCTATGTGACAGGAAAAATAATATTTGTTTGTCTCCACTAAGTTATAATCCGAACAAAAACACCAGAGGTGCAAAAAGTGGAGCAAAGTTGTTTAGCCCTAAAAAGGTGTGAAATGGGAGACGGATGAGCCAAGTTCCTTGGTGACAGCATGTAACAGGAACAAAGGAACTTGGCGCGAGCTGGCAACAGCCTTAGGGTTGGTGGCGGTTTACGTAGTGGGTTTTAGGATCCCCACCACCCTTATAGCTTGAGGATCATGAACCTTGCCACCTCGCGCCAAGTTCCTTTGTTCCTGTTACATGCTGTCACCAAGGAACTTGGCTCATCCGTCTCCCATTTCACACCTTTTTAGGGCTAAGAACTTGGCTCCACTTTTTGCACCTCTGGTGTTTTTGTTCGGATTTCACAGCTTTTTGTACGTGTATAATATATATACTCGCTCGCTCGGCCTCGTTTAGGTCCTCACCCCCAACTTCGAGTTTTTGGGTACTTACGCCCCTTTATCGTAACCACTCTCCAGGACACTGTGCTTCCATGTTGCAGATTTTTTCCAATACCCACCACCCGTGGGAATGAGATATTTATTGAAACATAGGGAAGCTTTGCCATATTTATTGTAACCTACTTGTGATGATACAGCAAATTTGCTTCCTGCTGGCGGCCCTAAAATCCACCACCACCAACCCTAAGGCTCGAACATCATCTGGTGTTTTGCTCGGATTTCACAGCTTTTTATACGTGTATATATATACTGGGTTCGCCTCGCTGGGTGTGCTGCCCCAGAATTCCGTGTCCGATTGTGATCAGACTTTCTGGGGACACCGCCCCATGCTGTGCAGACCTTTTCCCATATCGACTCGGGGACTCCAAGCTCATAGCGGTGGTTTGATCGATTTATTGAAACATTTTCGTGATGGTACACCTTCATACCAAATTTCGTTTCTCTAGCTTCAGTGGTTTGGAAAATGGTATTTGGGCGGCTATGTTGAATTAAAGAAAGCGATTTTTAAAAAGTTTTCTTACATTGCCGTTACCTGCTTGTGATGGTACACCTTCATACCAAATTTCGTTTCTATAGCACGAATGGTGTGGAAAAAGTTTTTGTGCGGCCATTTTGATCCAAGTTAACAACTTTTTCAAAAATGTAAATTAATCCTAAACTACTCTTGTTAATACACCTTTATGCCAAATTTCGTATCCCTAGTCCAAACGTTCTGGAAAATGGATTATGAAGTCAGCCATTTTGGATTCAAAATGATGTCTTTGCAGATATTTTGTAATCTACTAGTGATGATATACCGTCATACTTCGAAATTTCATATTTCAATTTTTAACATCGTTTTTCTTACAGAACCTCAAAATCGCTGATTTCGCAATAAACTCTTGTTCCTGTATAGCATGCTGACGTTTTGGGACACGCGGAACTCGGCTGCATCCACTGCCGTACGTGTTGATACTCCCTTCGATTCGCTCGCGTTGCTGCGCCAAGAATCCCACGGCAGGCCGCGCATCGAACTTGAGGAGTTTGGAGGAACTGCGTCTTTTTATCACAACCAGAATCTGCAGTACACTGCGCCACATGATGCAGATATTCCCTCATACTACAGAGCGCTGCGTCCGAATGGGGAAACTTCCACATTCTGCCTGTATAACATGCTCCTGGCAGTGCTAACGTTTATGACGAGTAAAACTTGGTGGGACATTCAGGAGTATTGGAAGTTGGCGCGAGGAACTAGGCTCATCCATATTCCATTTCACCACTTTTTAAGGTTGAAGGAGTTGACTGGACAGTTTGCACCCCTGGTGCTTTTGCTCGTATTTCGCAGCTTTTTACACTTGTGTAATGTATATACTCGCTTCGCCTCATTGGGGCGCTGCCCCCAGAATTCCAAGATGGCCTCGCTGGGGCGCACCCCTTTATTGCAATCAGGCTCCAGCTGGGAACTGTAACCTAGTAGGGGAGACGAGCCGAATTTATTCTAACCTACTCGTAATGGTACACCTTCATACCAAATTTCGTTTCTCTAGCTTCAGTCGTTATAAAGTGGGGTTAGGCGGGCATTTTGGATAAAAGATGGACACATTTTTAACGTTTTCTTATATTTTCGTGACATACTCGTGATGATACACTGTCATATCAAATTCCATTTCTCTATCTCGAACGATGTGAAAAATGGTATTTCAGCTGCCATTTTGAATCAAAGATGGTGAATTTTTTAAAACGTTGTTATGTTTTCCTAAACTACTCTTGATAATACATCATTATGCCAAATTTCGTATCTCTGGCTCAAGCAGTTGGAAAATGGATTTATGACGCCCGCCATTTTGGATCCAAGATGGCGTCTTTAGAGATATTTTGTAATATTTGCATAATCTACTAATAATGTTGTACTGTCAAACTAAATTTCATTATTCTAGCGGCAGCCGTTTAGGCTGTGTATTCTTTAAAATGTTAGAGTTGGCGGCCATTTTGAATCCAAAATGGCGACTTTTTCAAATTTTTAAAAAGTTTTCTTAATTTGCTATTAATGATGTAGTTTGATACCAAATTTCACTGTTCTATCTTTAGTCGTTTAGGCTGTGTATTCTTTGAAATTTTAGGTTTGGTGGCCATTTTGAATCCAAGATGGCGACCTTTTCAAAATGTCGGAATTTTTCCTTTATCTACTTATCATCCTCTACCTTCATACCAAATTTCATGTTTCTAGATTACTCCTAACACCCTAAACAATATGATGAGTGAGTGAGTGAGTGAGTGAGTGAGTCAGTTAGTCTAAAATGTGCAATTTCAGGGGTCCACAACTAGAGCATAGTTTGAGATACGAATATGAAATTTTGTACATCTGCACATATTTACCATATCTCCTTAACGGCAAAAGCTCATATTCCTATCTTTAACATATTTTTTTGGTGCGGGGTCCCCAGATCATCGATTTTGCCATAAACTCTTGTTCCTGTATAACATGCTTCTGGCAGTGCTGACGTTTTCTGACGTGAAGAACTTGGCTCATGCACTGCCGTGCATGTTGATACAAACGCAGGTATTAATATGTTGTCTCAGATGCTTATATTTTGAATCCTTCCACTTTTTCACACCTTTGTTGAATGTGGATGCAACATTGTGTATGAACTACATCAACAATAATTATTTATTAATTATAACTCTCAGGATTACTACACCGAAACAAATGTAAAATGTACTTCAAATATGCCTATCAAGTTAAATTATATATCAATTTATTTCTCGGGACACCAGGCCTCAACCCTAAAATTCGGGACGTATGGTCACCGTACCTATAGAAGAGGGTGCTCTAATTAATATGTATTTCCGTCTTTCACCTAATAGTCGAACGCCTAAATATATAAAATGCTGTACGTAAAGTTCATCTCTTGTTCTTAGCACGTTGACTCACATTAATAATTGCAAGACTACCATTTCATATTCAATTCTTTACAAAAGAGCCCTTAAAACAACTTCTTTAAACATACTTTAGTATATAATAATGATAATGCTACGTTCTGTACATCAAACTATAATCCTATTGTATGCATAAAGCTCCAATGTCAAGTATTTAAAAAACGAATAAATGCTGCCATCTGTTGAGCACAACAAATTCACAAATATAAATATAAAAGTTAAAATAAACGTAATATAATACAAACATTCTGTATAAATATCTTTCACACACTCAAGTATTAATGTTACTATATTGATAATCAGCATCATCAAACTCGTCATCAAGAACCAATTACATAATGTCATGGTTGCTGCATATCCCGTAGCTTTGCATTTTTCTGTCTTGTTGTTGAGATAAATATGGACACCTAAATATCATATATATGTCCTATATCAATGCTGTAACGATACGTATAGTAAACCTGTTAGCTTTTACAAGAAATTATTCGTAGAATCTGGTTGAATCAAAAGAAATTTGTTGTTAATTAATGCCTGAAAGTTAATATTATTATTAATATGGCTAAAAATGTCGAAAATTTAACAACATTTGATTAACAATACTTAATTTTCATTTTTAACTATGGTGAAATGTCACGTATCTTAAATATGATATATTTCCAGTGTGCGAATTAAACTTTTCAGACAGGGCGGGGAGAAGGATAAAACATAAGCACGCATTTCAACAGGCAACATGTCTTTATAAATAACAACTATATTCAGTCCACTACTGGATGAGGCCTCTTCCCGGAGGGAGGAGTTGGTCTACTGCTCCCTTGATGACCAGACGTCTTGGGAGAGGACAGCCGACGCTCTCAATTGTGATCGCCACTATCTTTTATTCACAGCAGCTCCCCAATTCTCCCCACGAAGCTGTGTCAATACCAAAATTTTTAGCCCCCACCGGGAACCGAACCCGGGACCGCTCGCACGGAAGTCTAGTGCGCTACCGACAGCACACAAAACACACACAAACTTCACGAAGAATGAACTTTAAGTGAACGCATGTGAACTTTATGTGAACCTACTGAAAAATGTGATATTTCAGTGTGCACAATGTGCCTTTTTATTGGCTATACACATTAAGTTCATATTTACTGTAGTTCACATTATCTACACTTCTTTTTGAGTTCATCTTTAGTTCATTTGCCACTATTAAGTGAAGGTTTTGTGCATAAATTGGGTATGAGTACACCAGAAGTTAATATGTACTAAAAATGTGGCGTAGTTGATATTAATTTCACGAGAAGTTTACATATTATGCACTAAAAATATGGTAAAACTGGAACAACTTGTAAACTGTTTTCGGACATATTTTAAACTTTAAATGTACTTTGATTTTCAATGGAGGGAGGGAGAAGAGAGAGAGAGAGAGAGAGAGGAAGGAAGACATGCAGTCCCATTTCCCAAATGGGGGCTTCTCAATCAAACTAATCATACTTAATCATTTACATTGAGCTTCGCAAACATCACAAAACAAGTGGCTTTCACGTTTTGTTCCTAGTACCCCAGCATTTTACTTGAATGTTGAATCAGTTGAGAGCTATAGTTAAGACACACAAGAGACCAGTTCGAGAGCAGAGCAACTGTAGTCAGTGACGGACTAATCATGTCTGTCTGTTCGCAAGACTTCCAGCAGAGTCTGTTATGTCCTATAGTTAGATGGTTATTTCTGAGACCATTTATTCAGAGTTAGAGATAGCACCTGGTGAAGCTTCCTAGCCCAGAGAGTTTAGTTTGGATCCAAGCAACAACAAATATTTTTAGAAGGACATCCATAAAATCTGACTTGGCTACAGCAGACAACATTGGATAAGTGTTTTGAATACTGAACATAATGTCTTTATAGAATGGCTATATGATCCGCAATCCTATAATTAAGTTTCTATCATATTAAATAGGGACAAATCATGTTTTTTGTAAGTTGAGAGTTACTCTTTCAAAGAGTTACAAATTTTGATTTTTTTATCTTGGTTATAATCGAGCACTACAGCCACAGAACTTTTTCTTCCAAGATGGATTTCAGGAATTAGTTCAAAAATATCGGAAGTGTATACAAAATAATGGACAAGACTTTACATAGACTTGGATTGTTCACAACACTTTGAAGTATTTTACAACCAAGTTTCATGTTTTTATTGCAACAAATAAAATTTTTATGATTTTCAGGATGACCCTAGCAAATGCACTATCCTCAATACATACTGTAGGCGACTAACAAAAATAAGCAAACTTAAACTCTGGATGCTGACGTAATATTTGAACTACTCCTCATACTTAGGAATGAATTGAAGCATAGCCAAGGATTGTCTAGAATTAAAATATACTGGTAAAGTGGACTCAGAATCACTCCGTTCGACGGCTCTCGGTGGGACTTGAACTAGTGGCAACACGCACAGAAAGCAATGGAATTAAACGTTATACATACTCCTACATATAGAAGTATATAGGACTACAGTTTAACATGAACCGAAATAGGAATATTTCCTTAAAAAGAGCATAATACGACAGACAATAGTTCATTGTTTTGTCATTTAGTAAAAATGAGTCAACTGCGGCTGGAAATTTATCATTGAAATCAACCACAATAGGATCTGTCAGTATATAGACGATAACATAGTAACGTTTTGCAGGGGGAAAAAAAATAAAACACGAAAAACAAAAAAGAACACGTGGTATCCTGTCAAATACAGAAATGATCCTCCCCAATGTGATGTGGTTCGTATACATTCGTGTTGGCTGTAACTTCTGTATTTCACAGTGAGTTAGACTCCAATGACACACAAGACAAGTGTAGCTGAACCGCCTCTTTATTACTCCACTGAAGCGTACAGTTGAAATACCATTCCCTCCCTCCCCCCTTTCATTCCATCAGTAACGAACCACGTTTTAACTGATTCGTGGTACCCAGATAGAAATGCAGCGATTAAATTCATCCGGACTGATAAATCTGTTGGTAATGACAATGAACTTTCTCGGTGGATATCTGTTTGTAACTCAAACAACACAAAAGGTTTATCGATCAAGCTTTATGGTTTAATCAGGATATAAAAGCGCAATGTTAATTTTTTGTCCATATGAAGAATATATATATATATATTTTTTTCCTGTGAAATTCTCCTTTGGTTTTAATTAGTTATCGAAATTAAATTTGAAGATCAGTGTGGATAGAATGTGGTTTGGGTAGTATGAATATTGTTTGATATTCTGTATGTATACGTGCGCTACAAAGGAAAAAAGGAATACAGGTAATTCACTGACATTTCTGAAATAATACCGATCGAAACTATTTAAGTTTCAAGTGTATAAGTATGTATCTATCTATCTATCTACAGAGGCGAAGGGGGAGAGAGGGGCAAATCATCGGACAGAAACTAGTGGTCGGCCATTTTCTCTCTCTCTCTCTCTCTCTCTCTCACACACACACACACACACACACACACACACATCATATTCAGCCGTTTTCTATCCACTGCTGCATGAGAGTCTCCCCCTTTTCTTTCCACATATCTCGGCTTGCTGCTATCCTCATCCATGTAGCTCCTGAAAAACGCTTGATTTCATCTACTCCTCTTACATTTGGAAGTCGTCTCGGTCGTTTCTTTCCCCTAGGAATTCAATGTAATACATTTGTCGTCCACCTTCAATCTGTTCGTCTAGCTATGTGGCAGGCCCATCATCTTTGCAGTCTTGATTACATCCTCTACCTTTGTTTGTGCGCAAGTCCATTCATTTGTCTTCCTGTTCCTCCTGGTTATTCCTAGCATACATATTTTCATTGCTCTTTGTGTGACTATCAATCTTTGAGTCGTTTACGCGTTTAATGTCCACGTTTCACAGAAGTACATCATCACAGGTAAGACACATTGATTATAAACTTTACGATTCAGACACATTGGTAGTTTGCTTTTGAAAATAAAGTGTAGTCCTTGAAACGAACTCCACACCGTTTTACAGCTTTTGTTAATTTCGTCAGTCAACTTGGCATTTGATGTTTTGAGCTGGCCTTGGTAAACATACTCATCAACTATGACTATTGTCTCTCCGTTAATCTTTAAATTCTTCTTTACATTACTTTCGTTTTAGTTAAATTCATTTTAAGGCCTATTTTCGAACTCATATTACTCAGTTCTTCAATTCTGGTTTGTAGTTTTTCTGCACTTGAAGCAAACGTTACTATATCATCAGCGAATCGTAGGCGTTGAAGATATTCGCCAATAATTTTTATTCCAACTTCATCTCAGTTTAAATTTTGAAACACTCCATCAAGGACAGCAGAAAATAGTTTTGGAGAAATTGAATATCCTTGCCTTACCCCTTTTCCAACTTTAAATTTTTCAGTGTCTTGATGTAGTTTAATGACAAATGTGGCAGTCGAGTAAATGTTTCCCAGTAATTTGATGTATGCACTTTCGATGCCTTGATGTTCAAGTGATTTATGTACTGCTACCTAGGAGACTGAATCGAAAGCTTTTTCGAAATCTACGAATCCCAAACGCAGTGGAAGTTCATATTCATTAGCCCTCTCCATAACTTCATTCAGTGCTTGTATGTGACCCATTGTGTTAAACACACGACGAAATCCGCCTTGTTTTTAAAATCTAAGTCCCGTTCAATACGATTTAAAATAACTTTGGTGAACATGTTGTATAGAACTGACAGTAAACTAATTGGTCTGTAGTTTTCGACGTGTTCTTTGTCCCCTTTCTTGTACAACAAAATAATAACAGTATTATTCCAACTTGACGGTATTTCTCTCTTCCTCAGGTACATCGAGAATAATTTAGCAGGTTACTCTTTCATCTTTCCACCTCCCCATGTAAATATCTCTACTGTGAGTCCATCTTCTTTTGGCGATTCCCCGTTCTTCATCCCTCGAAGTACTTTATCCACTTCTTCTTTCTTACGTCTGGAATACATAGATCATTTTCTTTTGAGTCTTTATTTCCTAGCTCCTCTTCGACGTAGTATAATTCTCTGTAGAAATGTTCAAATATTTTTATTATTTCTTCCTTATTTCGTGTTACCGTCTAGTGTCTTAACTGCACTTATTTTATTTTTCCCTATCATGAGGTACTGTTTGGTTTTCTTCTGGAGTTTGTATTTCTCGATTGTGTTTCGTATAACATTTTCGTTATATCTTCGTACATCCCCTCTTATTTTTTTCCTTTCGGTTTTATTTAGTTCTATGTACTCAATTCTCTTTATGCAATTTTCATGTTTCATTTCCCTTCATTTCTTCATCAAGAGTTTAGTTTCTTTTGAGATTTTGCTCTCTTTTTTTCATTCTGGTGCGTCCTATTTCCTTGGCAGTCTCTCTTATTATCTCAATCAGTATTTTATTTCTGCTATCGATGTCTTATTCATTCTCTAACTCTTCCATGGCGCTGAATCTGTTGCTTAGTTCTATCTCGAATGTCTGCCTCTGTTTCCCTAGATTTTCCAGATCTAAAAGTGGCGGTTTTCCTCTGATAAGCTTCTTTCTCTCAAGTCTAGTATTTAGTTTCAGCTTACATCTCACCATCCTATGATCACTAGAGACTTTGAAACTGTTCAGAACAGACACATCTTGCAAAATATCCCTGTTATTCGATAGAACGTAGTCTATTTCGTTTTTAGTCCAATTTGGACCTTTCCATGTCCACTTCCTCTGGGGCGCTATCTTGAAAAATGTATTGGAAATGAACAGTCTGTTGGCTTCTGAGAATTTCACTAACTTCTCTCCTCTCTTGTTTCTTTTGCTAAATCCAAAGTTTCCAAATTTCGTGTCACTACTCTGCCTTGTTCCTACTTTCGCATTGAAGTTTTCCATTTCAAATTTGTAATGCGATTTGATAGTATCAAAAATCCTCTGTATCTCCTCGTATAGGTCTTCGACGTCTTCGTCCGAGTGTGGGTTTGTTGGAGCATACACTTGGGTAATTTCCATACTATAACTCTTGTTTATCTTTATTACTACCCGTGCGATTCTATCTGAAATTCCTTCAATTTCTGTGACCCGTGTCTTCAGGTCCTCATTTACCATAAATCCAACGCCTGTGGGTTTTCCATTTTCTGTTCCTTTGAAGTAGAACGTGTGCCCTGACGGTAATTCAAGTGTTTTTTATTCTCCTCCGCACTTCTGATAGTCCTATGATGTCCCCCTTAATCCTTGTTAGTTCATTCTTCAATTCTTCAAATTTGTCCTCTCCTGCTAGTGACTGATATTTTAGAGTCACCACGTATAGGTCCGTTCGAGTTGCCGTGTCGGTTTCCTGGCAGTCTACAGTCCAAACACGGGCATTTTTACCCTCTGACTTCCTGCAGGTCTGGCCGGTGCCGTCGGTAGCTGTATTCCGTCCTCCGGGCAATGAGATCCTCCGAGGCTGTTTCCTTACTTGTACCATCTTGTGTAAAGAAAGGAGGGGTGCAGACATTTGACTTACATCGCTGTCTGCTAATGCAGGTTGGTGAGCAGCCATTGCTGTGCGTTCGCCAAGCAGTTGCTTGGGTACTAACAGGCTCCACGACGTGAACGTATGGATTGGACATTAGGCGTCTAACCCGGTCGATTCCCTTAAGTCTTAGCAAGAGGAATTAAGGGGTCTGCTCCTTAATAGAAGTAGAAGAAAATCTATGTCTTCTAAAATGAGTACAAATATTTATCTGCAGTTTTTGGACAGCTTTAACTTCATATTTAAATTTTACCAGTTATCGAAACTTACATTATATGTCGGAAGAAAATATAAAATATTATGCTTCAATGGATAGCTTAGAAGAGATTAGAAATGTTATCGGAGAACTAAGACCGTCTTAAAAGTGAAATGTCCTGGTTTGGCTTTACATCACAACATAAGAATAATCTTATCTATTAAGCGTGTTATTGTGGAGTTCCTGTTGTCGGCCAGGATGACGATAACATTCCGGTATGTTTTTGTCACTGAGAAAAGTTATCAGCTCCTCTGTTGTCATTTTTAACTAACCGGGATTAACATTAACGTAGGCTTTCTTTCGATAATTTTCGTGATAGCAAATGGCGGAAGAGAGACTTGACTACTATTTGTGATGCATTGTGAACCACTCTAAAAAGATGAGAAATCACTCTTTCAAATAAAAAGAATAAGTTACACCCGTAGAGCATCAGAATCCCATTTATAGAGATCATATTTCGTATCAAAAACGAGAGAATTTCGTTCAAAAACATTATTTTCCATTAATATTTAATAATTTTCGATGAAATCACTTCCAATCTTCTGATTTTATGTGTAAAAATGATATGCAGATACGCTTTTTTATAAAGAAATGTAAATGACCTTTACGCACAAATAACATGAACGGAAGGGCTTGTAAATTAGTGTATGGATACATGGGTTGATGGATGGTTAGAAATTTGAGATCGATTTTCATTGATTTAAATCTTTACGCAATACAAGCGCAAGATTTAAAGTTATATCCTGAAGCTGATTTAATTAAGAATTTTTGTTAAAAAAAATATGTTAATTCATATCAGGATACGCTTTTCTACATATCGAACTTATTACCAGACGACTATGTACAGTTAGACACATCCTCATACACACAAAGAGATACACGCACACAACCTCAGCCTGCATACACACAACTGGGGGATAAGTTAAAAATAACCTGATTGAATTATCTTGTCATGCTTTGATGTTGGATAAAAAGAGCAGAAAATCCTTTGATGCCATTTTCAATACTAATTCACACTTCCACAGCAGCCAAGCTTTTCATTTCATAAGCTTATTAACGCTTGTATTGCAAGGGCTGATCTTTACATATTTTGTACCTGTGGGGAGGGAAGAGAAAGTCAGATTTCAGAATACGTAATGAATAGGTAAATATGGTATCATTTAGGAGAGCTCTAGGGAGATAGAATCCGTAATAAAATGTAGATCGATACATGATTATTGGGCCAAGGAAGAATCGACGAATTATGATTATGCAAAGCAAATGAACATTACAGCTTCCCTATATATATATATATTTCACTGGAGCTCCTGCGTAGCCTAGTCGGTAGCGCGCTCGACTTCAGTGCG
>JAGDQP010014673.1:29652-44597 GCA_022664845.1 Lepisma saccharinum | reverse complement strand
TATATATATATATATATATATATATATATATATATATATGACATGCTACCGATCTCAATAGGCAGATTTTTCTTCGAAATCTATCTGAAAGGATTTTTTTTAACAGGACGCTTTTTTAAGATGGACTAGAAAGGAAAAAATAATAAATTGAATTAATCTTATGAATCGGCAAATAAAAGCGTTTGTGCTCTTGCTTACCTTATCATAAAATCATAATATCTAAGAGTACCCACGCTTTTATTTTCCGATTCATAAGATTAATTCAATTTATTATTTTTTACTTTTAGTCCATCTTAAAAAAAGCTTTTTTTTAAAAAAAAATCTTTTTTATTTAATTATTTTATGTATACTAGATGAAATATTAAGCTCCGTGCGGGAAAGGGAACCCAAACTTCACACAATAGATGCAGAGTTGTGTGTATTTAAGGATAAGTTGCAATTATTTATTTAATTAATTAATTACTGTTAACTGGATTATTCTGTCGGATATCTAATGATTTAATATTTCATTTTCAAACAGTTCTGAGCCATGTTCAAAGTTTTAAGTCTCTAGCTCATCGGGAAGTTAGTTTAAAATGGATTGCAAAATTTGAACTGAAAAGACAGACAAGAAAGCGAGTTAATAAAAACGTCGTAAAAATACTATAAAAGTAAAAAAATGATAGATGTGTGAATTGAATATAAAGTACTGAATATTTGTGATAAAACACAGACACTTAAAGCAATTGACAGTTTTGGGCTGTGGTGAGAGTCATGAATATGATGACTGTTACCCTGCGAAGGTCTTTGTTGTTTAATGTGGTCTAAAACTAACTAACTTGTACATACAGTATCTGTGCCACGTGGAAACGAACGTGTTAATAACCTAAAAAAACAAAAACAATAATCAAACGTAAAATCAGTAAATTGCGATTAATCGAAATCGAACATCATAATCGTAAACGTAAAAAGTATACCGAAAAACGGAACAATGAAATAAAAGAATGAATTCAACCAAAAACACTAAAATAGAAACAAAATAAACTTAAATACTAAATGATAAATTATGAGAGAAGTAGAATGAAGTGAGAGTGAATGACCACTGGAAACCAATTATCAACTTTCCGCGGAGTGCCCTTGGAGTTTCAGCAACAGGAGGAAGCTCGTAAATTACCCTATGCAAACCTGTTTTTCTATTTGTATGATGTGCGGTGATGGTAAACATTAGCATATACAAAATAACTATAATCAACAATATAGTACAGGGTACTTAGTGCCGTTGTTTCGGAAACTAAAACAATGGCACGAATAAAGCGGATATAACTTTCTTGATGTGTAGTGTGGTGTGTGTGGAAGGAATGAACAAAATGAACAAATAGACAAGGAGTAGATACAAAGGACAAAACAAGTGAACTGTGCATGACTAAACTCTAATTAAACAAACTCTTACATTCCTGGAACCGCTATTGGAGTCAACGCTTTTGATTGTGATGTCCTGTGTTGTCTGTGTTATATACGTATGTGTTATATGTTATCTTAATATCTATAAATTACCATATATAAATAAAACAATCTTTACAACTTCAACTCCCCTTCCCTCCCGACATGAATAACCAAAGACCAGGAAAACATTCTGGATGCCTGGATAATAGAATATTCCGCACCACCCTATGCTCAAAATTAGGGAATTAAGGAGCATCTCGAAGTGCCGGAATTCTGGCAATCCGAAAATCTCTAGGAATAGCCTGTTCCAGATTAAAGAGAGCGAACAACTGGCCGTGATGCACGATTTTGAAAGTATAAAGCTTAATCCGAACAAATAATGTTAAGAGACAGAGTGGAAGGTGGGTCCTAATTGCAATAAAATTTTGTCTTAGTGACAAAGAGACGCATGGTAGTATCTAACAGTTCTACATGAAAAGTCACTGAGATTTGCTTACCTACCCGTTACAAATTGTCCGTTCTTAATTAACGCCCTAAGTGCTTGCTCATTTTTATATACTGTTATGTGTCACCAATATGATATAAGTGGTTCAGCTGACTCTTGTTAAGGTTACCTGGTAACTTCTCATTGCACAGATTATATTATTTTATTTTCAACTCAATAAATTTCTAGAATTGCAGTCCCTCAGTTTGGAGTAGATAATTGTATTGTAAGGTCGTGTTGTGATCCTGGTCACGGAAAATTAAATACTGGAATATTGGGTAGCTGTATACTATATTGTATTTTCTGTGAAATATGGTGAAGAGTACACGTCACGTCAATGTATAATGAACATCAACATACGTATGGAAATAATGCAAGAGCATATTTTCTTTGCAACTATAAAGACTTTTCTGAAGATGAAACTGTTATTGAAGACATGAAGTGCAGTTGACATCCATCAAGAACAATAAATGATTCCACCACAGTTAGGGCAAGAAAAAGATTATTTTCATTTCTACGATCAGAATAAAAGATGTACTCTGAAAATGATTTAAGAGAAATTGGACATGTATTCAGAAGGTGTTGGTCTTATTTTAATTCACATACCAAAACTGGCTCTAAAGATTCCACCTGACAGTTTTGAGGCGAGAACCACAGACACAACCTCACAGCCCAAAGAGCTAGTATAGACTAATTGATGCAAGTCCACGTCAGTTTGGATGGGAATGAGGAAAGGCACGATGGAATATGGTATATGCCAGTAAGCGGTAGAATTTCGAATGCAAAAGGAGAAATGAGTCTGATCACTTTATTGACGAAGCTCGTACCTGCCTAACCACCTCCGGAGATTAAAAGCATTAACATTATTGTTTTGATGCATATACCAATGACACTTTTGTATAACCCTTAAGAAATGAGGACGAAGTTACACAGGAGGAAGGATTACACAATGAAAATATTAATTACATGCGTAAAACAATTGATGGGTATTAACAGATTCAAATTTATTTCTGTTGGAAGAATATAAAGATATATAATAAAGAATCTTAAGACATATTAAAATGATTTTTGAAAATATTAATTCGTATTTATCAATATCTTGTGTGATACTGATATGAGTAATAATTCGAAGTTAATATAATTTAGCTTTGAAGACTTCTTATTTAAATAACAGTTATACCACAAGGAATGCAAGAATAATGTCCCAATACTGTCTGCACAGAATCCTGAGTTTACTATTAATTTTTGTTAAAACTAATTGTACTCATTATTGAAGGATGAAAAGAAATTTGGTCTGTGAAAGTTAATTTCTGTTTTCCTCTACTGAAATTTGAATAATTGACATAAAACCAAAAATGCGGGAAAACGCACTTAGATTTAGCCTTAAAAGAAATCTGTGGTTACATAGAAGAACCTGATCAGTAACATTTATCTAATTTCGAAAAAAACAGAAGAAAAACAGATTTAACAATCGGGAGTTAACATTGTCACTTATGGGAGATTGAACAATAACGCCATGTGTTGGACAACCAACTGTTGTCTCTGAACAATTTTTTTAGAGAACATAACTGGGCACCTGTAAAGTATTTTGGGAGAATAATGCATTTTTAAAGAACGTCATTTACGATGTTCTTTCACGCATCCACAGAATTATAAGAGCCCAAATCTGAGTAGATGAGCACAGTCCCCAATACAACATGTTTCAGCTAACATAAAATAATACTTCAAATCAGTCACGAGAATAAAATATCATTAACTATGCATTGTCGACCAGTCTTATAAATATACTTCTATTTTATACAAACAATACTAACATTAGATTCAATTTTCTATTCCATTGTCGATAGATGAATGGGGAACACATCTCTTCTGGGATGATTGAAATTTTCCCACAGAAGGAATAACTGATCAAGGGAAAACATTGTGGGTAGAAACGGTAGAAAACACAGGAATGGAACCAAATATGCTGCTGCATCATCATAGGATAAAAGCAAATATTTCAAACACAACCGTCCAGGAATTTACCGCTCTTTGTTAACGAATTGTGAAATAGCACAATAAGATTTCTTTGTTTTTTTGAGCGCAACATGTTCTTTGTGGCCAAATGAATTCAACAAACGTTTGGTCTTCACCACTATACACTGGCTACAAGTAAATGTACCTTACGAAATTTCATTCTTTACTATTATGGATACAAACAGTATTAGGTTGTTAATTACCAGTAATTTGGCCTCTAATATATTGGGATTAAATAATTATTCTGTGGGTTTCTTACCGATACTATGGGTCTATGTAAAGATAATGCATCTGTAACATAAGTTTGAAATGCATATTAACAAAATGAAAAAGCATTTCCGTATTATATTTCTTGACACAAATCAATCTGGTTCCCTTACTGAGTTGTAATTCTGAGCTATAATGGAGCATTTATGCAAACCTCTATTATGTTCTAAAGGAAAATATCGTTATGATCCTTTACGGGTCATATAAGTTCAGGTAGAGCAGGATCGAGTAGAAATGTGGCTAAGTGGATCGATATGTACTGGTTTTCGAAATACTAGTATAACACACACACACAAACACAAACTGTAAATGTTAATTACTATAGAATAGCTATGTTCTACTTTGCTTTCAGTTTAATTTTGTTTGGAAATAGAATATACATTCTGTCAAGAAAGTACCTGGAATTGTACATTTACAAAGCCCACTTAAAGGAAGTGTTGAAATTCTCATTGTCGCTACGTTAGCACAACTGCCCTCTATGCTCACGCGGAGTTTGAGCGCCATCTGTCATTTAGTTTGTTTACAGTACTCCATTTGTCAGTTCATCTCAAGTGTGTGTGTGCGATGTTTACAATGGATAAAAATATTGAACAAAGAATCTGTCTTAAATTTTGCATTGCAAATGGAATTTCGTGTGCCGAAACTCTGAAAATGTTACATAAGGCTTACAGTGAATCGACTTTATCAAAAACACGTGCGTATGAGTGGTACAGTGCATTCAAAGCGGTCGAGATGTGGTGGAAGATTTGCCTTGCTCAGGTCGACCATCAACGTCTTCAACTGAACTTGACATCGCTAAATTAAAGGAAATGGTGACAGAAAATCGTCGTTTAAAACAGAGAGATAGCCGCTGAAATTTTTGTGTCTCACGAATCAATTCGTACTATTTTAAACGATTGTATGGGCGTGAAACGCGTTGACGGTCGACTAGTGTCGAAAGACCTGAATTTTCTGCAAGAACTCAATCGTGTAAGGGTCGCTGAAGACATGCTAGAACGAGTCAATTCCGACCCCATATTCATAAAACGCATTGTAACTGGTGATGAGACATGGGTTTTTGAGTTTGACATGCAAACCAGTCAACAAGCTTCGGAATGGTGCCTTCCAACGGAGCCGAAACCTAAAAGAAGGGCAAAGTCGATCAAAAGTGAAGATAATGTTGACAGTTTTTTTCGATCATCGCGGCACTGTGCACTCGGAATTCTTGCCAAAAGGTGAGACAGAAAATAAAGAATATTATCTGAACGTTATGCGGCGTTTGAGACAGCAAATTCGTCGAAAAAGACCAGATTTGTGGAAAGAAAACTCATTAAGTTTTCAATGACCCTGTAAAGAAAACCCTATAAAGATCAAGAGTACAGTTCGCTTTCCAGCGTAAATAGCCGAGAGTGTGACGTTTAGCATGACGTCCCCTGGCTAATAGCGCAACGAAGTAAGTCTGGGATATGGGAAGCTCTAGGCATTAACGGAACGTAAGAACTAAGAGCTTGCAATTTTACTACACACGTTGTTGTAAATAAAGAATTTATAAGCATTGAGTAAATATGCTGAAATAGTATGTACTATGTAAAGTACTTTCGAGAAACACTGTTTTCATTACTTGTTGCGTTTTAGCTTAATACCCGCAACACGGGAGAACGGTAAAAAATGCTGCTGCTGTTTTCTCTTTCCCAATACCTTTTCCATATTGTTTATTGGAAACTGTATCAATAATGAGTGCATATTTTGTGCGTCTTTAAAAACAATGGGTGGCTTGGCGTGAAAATATGGTAAAAACAAGCAGAGAAGTTTGTTTATCAAAGCACAGGTTAAACATTGTCAGCAGAATGTGAAGGAGTATGCTGAATTCTGCATTTTAGTATTTATGGCCTTTTGAGCCCTATCCAGGCTCAGGCCTGGATAGGTAAGGTACCGACTGGGGCGTTTCCTAAGGCACCACCCCTCCATTTGCGTGATGAAACAGTTAAACTCTGGAAAACCTCAGACAGGGTGGATAGCAGTGGAGTTCGAACCTACGTTTCTACCTACGTTGCCGCCAGTTGATGTTTTTTTCGTTTCTTTACACGTACTGTAAATTACTAAAAATTGCAATGTCATCACTACAGACCGGAAGTTATGGCAAAATGACATAAATGCCATATTTTGCATTTTTTAAAAATCTTTGATAATGCCATTTCTTAAATTAATTGCCATATTTGCTATTACCCGACTGCTGCTTCTTTTCAAATTATCCTTGGAACAGGAAACTCATGTCACTTTGCAAATCACCGTCTTATTGACGAACCGAGTGCCACAAATTCCTGGAAAAAATAAAAGCTAGCAAACAACTGATGTCTTCAGTTAAGGGAATTCAGTTTTGTTTGTCTCTTGGTGCTGTCGTGCGGTGTTTTATTTTGTCATATACCCTGTAACATATAAATCAAGTTTCTAATAAGCTTGACACAATATGGCGCATTCTATACTACTTTTTATATATATATTTGTTATATTATGTACGATTACTAGGTTTTGAATTCTTAATTATGAGAAGTTACGATAGAGTCATGTTCTTGGTGTAAGATGACTGTGTTTCTGAAAACCTAATTAGTTGATTGGTTTATCTTTTTGTGATTTATGAATAGAAACGAGATGAGAATAGTAGGGGTTTACTGTGGTGGTTCTACTCATGCCTCAAAACTAGAAAAATGGTTGAATATGGTGGAACTCCATGTCAGTTAATGGAATAATCTTGTTCTTTAATACGAAATATTGTGGGAATGTTTGTTATCTACAATATAGTGAATTCAAAAATTATTCTGTGTATTCGAATATATTGTTTTCTGGAAAGTGAATAACCAGTACCAGATTAGAAATATATTATAAGTTGTGAAGTGAAACTATAATAATAGTGAAATCTTTTGGGAAGTTATAGTGTTATTTAGTTATTTCTTTGTGATGTCTGGTGATAGAGAAGAGAAATATTAAATTATTTCTACAAAAGTCTGTTCCAAGAGAAACAAAGTCTTTAGAAAAAAAAGTATCATTTTTGAAAATGGTGATATTTTTTATAAGAAAATTGTGATTACGAGCCTCTAACGTTTATCGATTTGAAGAATATTACCTATAAAGATAACCCAGGTAAATGTTTTATCTACTATATACAGCTTTTCTATAGGGTAAGGTACTTGATTTAGGACCCTGTTAAGAATATTGATTGAACCCTATGTTAAGCTTCATAAAACTTTTAAGGAGATTATTTTTGTTTTTGTTTATAACTTGAAGGTTGAGTTCTTAAATTCAAAGTTTTGAATAACATTTTATTATTCTTTTCATTTGTGACTAAATTGACATAGAAAATTTCATATTTCCTTCCTTAATAAGGTTCAAGAATTTTCTTTTAATAAATCCAGAATATTTCGTTTTGTGTTATTTTCGTTTGTGATATCATTCTTCTAAAAGAAAAGAGAAAAGATATACAATAAATCTAACTTATTTTGTTCCAATATTAACTTTTATGTTTTAGTTTCAAGAAGTAGCTAGTTTTATTAAATATAAGAACATTTCCTCTCTTTATTCAGTATTTCTGAAAGATTAATAGAGGATCTACTGTATTCAGGTAAATGGGTATTAATATATTCTGTTTATGAAAAATGGATAATATGGTCAGATTTTATCAAACGTATTCAAGTCTGAATTGAGTATTTCCGACGAATGTTTGCCAATTTGTCATTCTATCTAGAAATGCTTGGTGGTGTAATGGTGAGTAAAAAATCGTAAGAAAGTTTAATATTACACTACAATATATTATTAAATTTTTCACGTTCTCACTATTTTAAAACATATAGGGTTGAGTATTCCGTCCCCTCTAATGAAAATAATGTTTGCAGCTGACAATCAATACGAAGGAGAAGTGAGGGAAAGAAAAATTGGCGTTTCGATGTTATATACAATGTTGTTGCACTAAAACGGAAAATCCTTCCAGGGTTAAAGAAAAGCGAAAGCTAGACTCGTGGTTCTTATCTCTTCTTGGCCTTGTGCAACACAAGTTGTCTGACATGTTGTAATGTCTACAGCTGATACGAGTATCTTCTTTCTTGTATGTTATGGAAATAATGTATGCCTCTTTTGTAATATTTAATAGAGGTTGTTGAGGATATTCTTTAATTTTATCATTATTTTTTAACTATTTTGTTCTGTTGATTTAAAAATGGCTTTATTTAACAGAGACTTGAAGTTAAGTAATTTTGATTTCTTAGAACAGGGTTCAAGCACAAGTTCGACTCCATTAATATCGACGGTAACATGCTCTTCTTCTTCCAGATTTGAAGCTAGGGTAAGGAGGGGCTATGACTTTCATTCTAGATACTTAACCGGAAGTTTGCTGTACCAAGGTATGAATGAAAGGTCAGATGAGAATTTGATTGATCTTAACACTGATGAGGCTCCAAGGAGAGAGGAACAAGTAAGAAACGAACGAGAAAGAGAAAAGGAGACTGCAATAAAAAAACAACTTATGGACGAAGTAATTTCTGTACACAGGTAGAGGTAATGAACTTTTACAACAGGTTAATAGATGGGTAAGTGCAAATCAGAGAGGTGCTTATAATTTATTTGATCGTGCTTTTGAGCGAATAGAATAGAATTCTGTTGTTCTTATTCTTACAGAAAAGCTTAGGCAGATTGAAATTAATGATGGAAACAACACTTATTCCTTATATGACTTTCTAAGTAACTTAGCGGATATTTATGTCAATGATGTTTATCCCTTTTCAGTTTTCATATGTTCAATTCGGACAAGAACGAATGGTAAGCTATTTGAGGTCATGAGAAACAGCATGAGGATTTGTACTTAATGGAATCAAGTTTGTTCATATGTGATACAAAATGTGATTTCTTCGATTGCTATACAAATCCTTGTATGTGCTAAATTGTATGGTCATCATCTTGACTCCGAACCATTCCGGAAGTTTTACGATCGTATTTGTAAAGCTTTTATGTTACTTGAAATTAATACTAGTACTGCGGGATTGATATCCCTTGTTGTTAATGGATGTAAACCTAGTGTTAGAAAGGATTTAATTTGGAATTTTTTCTTAATACTGTTCAAAAATTAGAAAGCACCATTGAGAATTATAAGTTTCAAAGATATGGTTCTCAGTTTTCAATGGAATTTCGAGAGGAAAAGAAGCCACGAGAACAGAAGGTAAAAGGAAACTGCAGTGTTACCAGAAAGGAACATTTAGTTAGAAACTGTCCAGACAGGAAGAAAATTAATGAGGGAAATAGTTCAATTAAAGGTTTGGAGTTTAAGAAACAAGAAACCATAGAGATTTCAGATAATTATTGAAATCTTGCAATATTTCTACCAGTGAAAGATGGAAATAAAGAATATGTTGGTCTTCCTGACTCTGCATGTAGTATTACTGTATGTAATAAGAGGTTCTTTAAAGACGTTTGTAATATGTTCCCTAATATAAGAATTGAAAAGTTAAACTATAAGGGTGTTACTGTAGATAATAGAATTTTCTATATAAAAGAGATGATATCCGTGCGAATTTTCTTTGAGAGTGGGAAAATAATGGTTAAGCTTGAACTCTTGGAAAACAGTTCCACCAATGTTATTGTTTTTGGTCTTGATCTGATGACATATTTAGATATTTCCTTTAATTGGAAGAACCGAATTGCTTATATAGGGAAATACAATACCACCTTACCTCTAATTCTACATAGGAAAGAGAGTTCAGTGTCTGATAGAGATTCCTTCCAGACAATTTCTCCAGGGAAGATCAAGAATAAAATGGATAAAAGGAAGATCTATGAGGTTGAAATTAAGAACGATAAGAAAGGTAAGAATGTTAAGGGTATGAAAGTAAGGAGGAATTCCATTATTGAAACTTCTTTAAACCATATAGTAGGGTTTGAAATGTAGTAAAATATGGCTCCAGCACGATTGTTGTACCACGTTCGATATTTCGCTTGAATGCTATACATTTTGGTAAGCAGATTCCAAATATATTAGGTGCCACTTTTTTTTTTTTAGGTTTTTGCTGTGATTTTCAACATGGCGTCCAAGATGGCTCCCATTTACTGACTTCCTTAATATTCATTGCACTCTATTAACCAGGATGTCCAATTATGTGTTTTGGAGGCCAAAAAATACGAAATTTGCTATCAAGATAGGCGTGCACTCTGTTCTTAAGTGTTTTATGTGATGTCATGCAAACAAAGCACAAAAAATATGAATTACAATGCATTATGTACAGTTTTTCACTAACGAATTATAATTTTTTACCAATTGTAATTATACACAAGCAAAATTCTTTTAAATGAAATAGTATATATAATTAAAGATATTGCACACAATTATTAAAAGCAGTATTTGTTTTTAATTTGTGTGTATATTTTACATATCTTTCTCTGAATCACTATTCTCGGTGTACGAATATTGATAGTCCTTTACATTGTTACAGTCACTGCATTTGCAAAGGGCAACGCAAAGAAGAGTATTCTGTAAGCACTTACAAAACTTTGGTCAACTTTATTTTTATATGGGCCAGTCTAGTAACTTTGGACTTCGGCCCGTCACGATTCGTCCTTAGCTGTTAAGTGTTAAAATCCACACCCATGCTCCTGCCCGGGATCTTCGAGCCGATGGCCTAGCGCCGCAGACTGCTCGGCCACCCGGCCGGCATGTAAGCACTTACAGTTCCCAGTTTCACACATGCCTTTACACCCACATTTAATAAGTTTGATAACTCCGTTTGGTGCAGGTAACTCCAAACATTTGACAGGAGAAATTGAACCTTCGCCATTTTTTCCCCATCCATTATCAATAAGTGGGGGTATTGTTGGTCGAGGGGGTTTGCATCCTTTTCCGATGGTGCAAATTAGGTTGGATCGTAGAATATGTGGCTTCAGTGCTAAAAAGGTTGGTTGTAACATCTCCCCTTCAAACGTTTTACTCCTGAAAAATGCCACCTTAACTCAGGAATGGTTGATAGATTAGTATCTTTCAAATAAGCCAAGTTGGTGAATTTTTTAAACAAAGATAGATTGGATAATGGATCCACATTTTGTTATCCAAGTTGTTGGAAAGCTGTCATTATCACACTGAAGACTGAGGTACACTTTTATCCACTTCTCTTTTGAAATGCCTAGAAATTTTCCTCCCCAGTCTCCACCAGTATAAGCATGTAAACCTAATAGACCTCTGGCTTTAGAAACACCTATTGCATCACAAATTTCATTAACATTAATTTTTATGTGTTTGCTGCTTCGACCCGTAACTAAATTAATTTTATTTTTCCCTAGGTGACTTGAAACCAAGTCCATTAGCAATATTAAAATGTCAGTATCTGGTGAATATACATCAATCTCATAATTATCGTGATGATTCACTATATCAACTACACGTGTCTGCTTCTTCATGTGTATGGTGAGTTAAATCTGGATCAAAAACATTTGTGTGGTTACTGTATGCTTTTCTTCCAAAAACAACAACAATTTCCTTCTTACTAGCGGAAAAAACCTGTAGTAATTTATTCCCAAGATATTCAGCCAATCGTGATTTCGTTTCATTGTGTGAAAGAAAAGTCTTCAATGATAGCAACTTTATGTTGGTACTATTTGTAATAGCAAATCTAATAGGCTCTGTCATCCCCAATCGTTTCTTACGAATTTGTTCCTTCAATGAATTCTCAAGGTATTAGTAGAATATTATTATCAGCTCAGTGTATCCATTCATCATTTTCATAATGATCTCGGTGAAAACATTTGCAAAGTCTTCACAAGTTTTCATTGCAGGTGTTTTTTTACTGATTGTACAACTACAATTCCATCTATAATACACACTTTCTCTATCGATGAATTCATCGAGGATTCTAATGATTCAGGTATTGAAAAACATTTATATTTCTCTATTTCAGCATTAAATGAACTTTTATCAGATGGAATATGAAAATACCCACCAGAAGAACATAATGATTTTGGTATTACAGAGAACTCGTAATTTCCAAGTGCATCTTTTAGGTTTGTAGACATTTGTGGCCTGGACTCCATAACAATAAGAAACGGAGCAAGAAGTTGCCTTGTTGCACGTACTGAATGTTTTTAATTTCATTTTCTTCATTGGGTCCCAAATTGACATTACAGCAGTTTTCCGTTCCAGTCTATTTCTTACAAATTCTTCGAATTTCAATTTACCTTTTTGGTCACGATTTAGAATATCATCCTTTCCAGATGATGCGACCTTCATAGATGATGCAATGTTTATTATTGTAGTATTTTCTCGGAAAGGGTTTCCTTCACAATGATTACAAATGCTCTCTTTGACAACAGCTGAGTTGTGAAAAATTCTTAGTGGCATGGAAGTTTGAAGTTGATAGTGATTCCTGGGCTCTTTTGAGACTTCATTTGGACAGTACTTTTCATAGAAACCTGAAACAATGCGTGATATTTCTGGTGCACACAAGAAATACCTTTCTAGGGCGCTTTCATTCTGAGTTAAGCCAATAACTCCCTCAATGTTCTTAAAGTCTTTGATTTTCTATTCAGTTCTGGTCTGTAAATATAGTTTAGTGAACGGCACATTGGATTTATATATTGAAAAACTCCCAGCTTCATGATCATTCCATACTTCTGGGTATGTTGTTGTAAGGTCCTTCATCTGTGCTATATATACAGGAATATGTCTTGCATAATGAAATAAGTCATGAGCAAAATAATACTTGATTTGTTCCTCTAACTATGCAAGAAGCAATTCCCAATCTCCTTGGCGAGTAGCACGGATAAAACGCAACAAAGAACCAAATTGGTTCATATACTGCAGAAGAAACATTCCCATCTCGCCATTGCATTCTGAAAGATGTGGAAGACAAACAATTTCTATTGCTACATTGATCTCTTCAAACAAAATTGTTGACCCAACATCACCATTGTGCAACTTCTCACGTAGTAAGTTGCATTTTTCTCGCAGGAAAATAATCCGTAGAAGGAGGTAGTGTTTCAAAAAGAAGCTCATAGCATGCCAAAATGCCACAGTCATGCGGAACTCTATACCTCTAGTGTAGTACTTCCCACTAAATATCTGACGAATTGTTGCAGAAGAGTAAAGAGTACAGAAAAATTCGATTATTTATAAAATTTGGCTATAAATATATAATACAAACAAATAACATTTTTATATAGTAATAAGATTGAAACACCTTTCAAAATAGCTTTTATAATGTAAATTAAAATTTAGAAAAGAATCGAAACTCAATGTATGTGTATTTTGATTTCAAATGCGTATTTTTTGGTCCAAAAAACATAATTTGACATCCTGGTCAATAGTGTGCAATGATTATTAAGAAAGTCAGTAAATGGCAGCGATCTGGGACGCCATATTGAAAATCACAGCAAAAATGTAACAGAACACAATGTACCCCTATTTTGATAGCAAATTCGTATTTTTTGGCCCAAAAACATATAGTTTGACATCCTGATCAACAGAGTGCAATGAATATTAAGGAAGTCAGTAAATGGCATTCATCTTGGACGCCATGTTGAAAATCACCGCAAAAATCTGTCAGAAAAAAATGGCAGCTAATATATTTGGAATCTGCATACCAAAATCTATAGAATTCAAGCGAAATACCAAACTTTGCACAACAATCGTACTGGAAAACATTTCAAACCCCACTGATAAGGTTTGTGAGACTTTCCTAATGAATAAAGGTAAACATTCTAAAAATGAAGAGGTTGAAAATAAAAGAATTTCTTTGAATAAAGATTATTGTGTAAATGGATGTAATAAGCAGTTAAATAAGAATAATTTGACAAAATTAGAAACTAAACTTAAACAACTTTTCTTCAAAATGGAGGCCATTTTACATTCCATCCCGAAAGAAGAAGAAATAAAACAGAATATTGAACTGATACTTGCCCCTCCCAATGTAATGGCCACCTGTGCATCCAATGTTGATAATTATGAAAAATCATTTGAATTCATAGATGGTAAGAATAATGTTTCTTATAATTCCAGTTATTCTAAGACTGATCGAGATGTCCATTGTCAACTACAGTCAAATAAAAATGTAGGTGGAGTGGTATTTCCAAAGCATAATACGTTATCTGAGATTATTGATCAAGTTATTAACTTGAATCCTGATGCTTCTCTTTTTGTCCCAAGGATGAATTCAGGAATTAATAATGAGAACTCCGGATAAAGTGGAAGGTTATTTTAATACTACATCCAGAGGTTTAAAATCCAAAATAAAAGTAACTAATTCAATACAAATCCAGAAGAGGTCAAAATCTGGCTATAAGAAGAGTCCTAAAAATAGAAGGGCATTCTTTCAAAAGGCGAATCATTGGATGGTCCATCTGATAGTAAGAAAGTTTTTTCTGCTGATTCATTGTCCGATTCAGTGGTTGAATTGGATTCAAAACCAATAATGACTGTCCTAAGGGTTTCCAACCCTTCCATTCTAGAAAGGACTAAAATTAGTGAAAAAATTGATACTTTTCATAAGTTGCAGACAGAAACGGAAACCTTAAAAGAGAAGGATTTCCATTCCGCAATTAATGTTTTGGATGTTTCTAAAAGCAACTTCCAAAAAATTGTAAATAATGATTTAAAACCAACCTCTGAGGAGAAAATGTTTTCTAAAGAAATAATTGAATTGTTAGATTGTCAAATGTTTGATTGTTCAACTTTTGATGATTCCTTGAAAGGAAACTATTGTAATAAGTAGAGCCCGGATTTTAGGCAAAATGCCTATTTGTTTCAGACACTTTT
>JAGDQP010014673.1:0-24652 GCA_022664845.1 Lepisma saccharinum | reverse complement strand
TTTCACAAACGCTTTGCATTTTCTATGGCCAGACGGAATAACCCATAACAACGTTATCCTGTTCATCTCAGATGCAGCACCATACATGAAAAAGGCTGCAAGGGCCCTGAAAGTTTTATTTCCGTCAATGCTGCATGTTACATGCCTAGTGCACGGTCTTCATAGAATTGCCGAGGAAGTGCGACGCTTGTTTCCTGACGTAGACAAGTTAATTTCCAGTGGAAAGAAAGTGTTCCTGAAGGGCCCCTCGAGAATCCAGAAATTTGACTCGGCACCAGGAATTTCTCTTCCTCCTCAACCAATTCTGACAAGATGGGGCACATGCATTTCTGCATGTGTTTATTATGCAGAGAATTTTGAAGTGTCAGCTGAAATTTTCCAGTCTCTCTCAGAAGAAGAATCCTCTGCTGTAGGAGATGTAAAAAAATTACTAGATTTGGGAACTGTTCGAAGTGACTTGTCATTTATTGCAGCCCATTACAGAATATTGCCAGAAGCCATTACTAAACTTGAGAAATCAGGACAAACCCTTGTGTCTTCTCTGGCTATTTTTCACGAATGTGTGAACGCGATTAATTCTGTTCCTGGCCCTAAAGGAAAGTTAATTAGTGAGAAATGTGTGCGTGTTCGTAGTGACAATTCTGATCTTCAGGAACTTGAGAAGTACTGCCACGGTTGAAATGGATCCACTCCTGACAGCATGCTTCAAATACGCCCCTGTAACATCCGTTGACGTCGAGCGGTCATTTTCAGCAATGAAAAATGTTTTGTCTGACAGAAGGCAGTGTTTCACAGCTGACAACTTAAAGAAAATCCTAGTTGTGATGTGCGACAAGCAACATTAAATACTGGCATCACTAAAGTGTGTGATTTTTTATTTTATTGCTGCAATATGTGAGACGCGTGTTTATTTGTGTTAGGTTTTTTTATTTTATTTTATTTTTTTGGCTAAATTTGCAAAGTCAATGAAAACCATACTTTTAAGCATTAACCTTTTTACAAACTAGTCTAGTTTAAAGCAGTGGATCAATATTTACCAAGTTCATTTCTTGGTTTTCTGCCAGGTAAGATTAAAAATACTGTTTTAAGTGTATGCGTTGTTTGTTTTTATTGTGCAGCAAGCAAATTTTTATTGGTGTCAGTATCCGTCAGATAGGAATGCTATTTCGTTACAAAAGCAACTAAATTTTGTTACTGAGCATCAAATTATTGAAATAAAGATCAAAGTGTTTACTCTTGAAAAATTACAGTTGAATAATTTTTACTAATTCTTGGTTATTTCTTATTTGTAAATATTTTTTTTTAAATTTTAATAAAAATAAGTCCCTCTCTTCAATTTTTACTCTCTCTTTTCCACGTTTCACTTATTGTTTTGCAAACTTGACTGCCTTTTTTCAAATTGGACTGCCTTTTTTTTACATTTTTATCTGCCTTTTTGCCTGCCTTTTTTAATACTTTTCAGTGCCTGAACATCCGGGCTCTAGTAATAAGGAATGGAAATTAGGTAATAACTATTGTGTTGATAACAATAATTCAGATGTTCATGATGTTGAAATTAATTTAGAACATGAGCGTATATCTTTAGTAAACCGAATAGATAGTAAACTATTAGAATCTGACTCTTCTCTATCATAATTTGTTAATGAAATTGCAATAGAGTATACTGACGTTATTAATTCGAAAATTGGGACTGTGAAAGGTTTTATTTATAAATTCGAGTAAAAGAAGATACCCTTATTTGTAAAAAAGGAATATAAATTAAATCGCTCTCAAAAAGAAGACATGAAAGTTTTGGTAAACAAATTAGTAAAAGAAGGTATTATTATTGAAAGGGACACTCCATATAGAAGTCCTTTATTTATAGTAACAAACTCAGATGGTTCGAAACGATTTATAACTGATTTTTCCAAATTGGGATCATTGATTGATTTCGCTCCGGTAGAATGTCCCAATCTTGAAGAATCTTTAGCAATGTTATCGAAAAGTAAAATCTTTTCTAAAACTGAATTACGTAGAAGTTCCTTCCAATTAATTTTAGATCTTTGTTGTCAAAAGTATACTGGATTTGCTGTTGAGGACAATACTTATTGCTATACTCGCTTACCTATAGGTATGAAAATTAGTATGTGTGCTTTAATGATAACAGTTCATAAAATGTTAGGCGATTCAAGACCATTAGGAGTCGAGCTTTACGCAGATGTTGATGTAATAATGACTTCAAATATCGATGAATAGAAAGTTTTATTGGAAAAAGTCCTTGATATGTTAAGGCAATACGGAGCTACTACAGCTATAACATAATGTTTTCTATTTTAAACTGAAATTCCATTCCTAGGTTTTGTAGTGGGAAATGGGGAAAAAGAATTTCAGAGGATCGAATCCAAATAATAAAGGATTTGAAACCCTCGAAGAATAGGAGGGGGCCCTAAAACTCTGTGGGTTCCTAACATATTATTCAAGAGCAATTCCAAATTTATCTGAGATCTTAGAGCCCATTTCTAAACTCATATCTCCGAAAACCAAATTTTTCTGGGGTTCAATTCAGAATTAAACAAGTATTTTTCGATAATGCTATTATAGCATTACCAGATTTTTCAAAGTGGTTTTTCTTAAGTGCTGACAGCTCAACCAAATACTTAGCAGCAACATTAGAACACGAGGATGAAAACGGTCTGTTGAGACCTGTTCATTTCTATAGTAAGGCATTATCAGAAGCTGATAGAAATCGAACAATTTTTGAATTAGAATTCTTGGCCCTATATAACGGAATTATGAAATTCTCCATGTATTTGGCAAATGAATTTACTATTAGGACAGATAATCTTGCTCTTTTGTTTAATCTTAAGAATCCGAAAAAGGTAGCACGCTATGCCAACATAATACTTCGAATTTTAGATTATAGGTTCTCAGTGAAACATGTTCCAAGTTCCAAGACTTTATTAGACGGATGAGTGATGAAAATTTATATGGTATTCTTGAAGAACCTATCGGTTACGATTTATATTGTAAAAATATCGATGGTGTACGGTCGAGGTAGCTTATAAGAATTTAGTAGAACATCAGAAGTAAGAACATGATACAAAAGAAATATATTTTCAAATTGTGGGACTTCCAAACCTTGAAATTACAGGATAAATAAGGATTATGTATAAAAATTCAAGATCAAGGGAAAATGCCTTGGAAAATTTTGGTACCAAAAATACTTAAAAATATGATTATCAAATGGTACCATTCTAGTGATACCACAGGAAGTCATGTGGGTTATCACAAAACCCTTAGTAAAATTTTAAGGATTTTCATATGGAAAGATGTTCAAAAACAAGTGAGGGATTTTATTAAGGAATGCCATGACTGTCAGGTATCAAGACTTTCCTTCAAAAAGAAGCAAGGACAGTTAATTAGTACCTTTGAAGATACTATACATGAGAAATTATACTTTGATATTATTGGTCCATTAACCAGGTCTAGGTCGTACAACCAAATTCTATTGTGTGTTGATGCAACTTCAAGGTATTTACATGCATATCCCTTAAGAGTAGCGAATAGTCAGAACATAATAAAATGTCTGAAACACCTATTTACTAAGATTGGATATAAATTCTCTATTGTAACTGACCGAGCTCAGTATTTTCAGTTGAAAATATTTAAGCAGTTTCTGTTTTCTAATGGCATAAAACATATTAAAACTTCACCTTGCCGTCCGAATTCGAATATGACAGAGAAATTTGTGGCTACCCTTAAAAATAGCTTACTTTCGTGATAACCAGGAAAAATAGGTAGATGGTTTGATGATATGTTATTTTCAATAAATATATCAAAGCAGGTATCAATGAAGGAAGCTCCTTTTGTTCTATACACAGGGAGTATGCCTATCGATCCATTGATGGTTCAATGGGATATTCCAGATGTAGGTATTTCTAATAATGAATATGAAAATCTATGGAAAAATGCTATTCAGGAATTGCAAAGTCTTGGAATGTTAGAAGTAAGGTAATGAACAAAAGAAGAAACCCTGTAATTAAATCCTCCCTCAAGGAGAAAATTAATAGATCCTTAAGTGCTAAATATTTCGGCCTAAAAGAAATTATTTGATTCCTGACACCTAATACGGTGATACTTAAGGATTGTGAAACAAACAAAAAACAAGTTCATATGTATCCTTATTGAAAGAATATTTTGAAACTAAAATATAGAATTAAATATTAACCTAGTACTAGTTAAAAGTTAAGACAGAATTTTGTATTGAGATGTGGTAGCTGTTTTTTTCTGTCTGCTTTTATTGTGAGTCTGTTTCATTATGAGAGTGTATTTTATTAAGAAGGCCTTCTTAAAGTATAAATGAATTTTTGTCTTGTATGGATGAAATATGTAAAAAGTGTATATTATGGTATGTGAGTATTGTTATAGAAGTAAGCGATAAGAGAATGCATATAAATTATTCCTATTTGTTTTTGTATAGAAAATTTCCATAGTGATGACAATTTTGGAAAAGGGAAGGTATATTTGTAATGTATTAATCAACTTAATAATAAGCTTGACACAATATGGCACATTCTGTATTACTTTTCGTATACGTATATACATTTGTTATGTAGGATTACTAGGTTTTGAATTCTTAATTGTGAGAAGTTACAATAGAGTCGTGTTCTTGGTGTAAGATGACTATGTTCCTGAAAATCTAATTGGTTGGTTTAGCTTTTTGTGATTGGTGAATAGAAACGAGACGACAATAGGAGGGGTTTACTGTTGTGGTTCTCCTCATGCCTCAGAACGTGAAAAATGGTTGAATATGGTGGAACTCCATGTCAGTTAATGGAATAATCTTGTTCTTTAATACGAAATATTGTGGGAATGTTTGTTATCTACAATATAGTGAATTAAAAAATTATTCTGTGTATTCGAATATATTATTTTCTGGAAAGTGAATAACCAGTACCAGATTAGAAATATATTACAAGTTGTGAAGTGAAACTACAATAATAGTGGAGTCTAGTGGGAAGTTATAGTGTTGCTTAGTTATTTCTTTGTGATGTCTGATGATAGAGAAGAGAAATATTAAATTATTTCTACAAAAGTCTGTTCCAAGAGAAACAAAGTCTTTTAGAAAGGAATGTATTCTTTTTTGAAGATGGTGATATTTTTTATCAGAAAATTGTTATTACGACCTTCTAAGGTTTATCGATTTGATGAATATTACCTATAAAGATAACCCAGGTAAATGCTTTTTCTACTATATACAGCTTTTCTATAGGGTAAGGTACTTGATTTAGGACCCTGTTAAGAATATTGATTGAACCCTATGTTAAGGTTCATAGAACTTTTAAGAAAGTTATTTTTGTTTTTGTTTATAACTTGAAGGTTGAGTTTTTAAATTCAAAGTTTTGAATAATATTTTATTATTCTTTTCATTTGTGACTAAATTGATATAGAACATTTCATATTTCCTTTCCTTAATAAGGTTCAAGAATTTTTTTTTTAATAAATCCAGAATATTTCGTTCTGAGTTATTTTCGTTTGTAATATTATTATTCTAAAAGAAAAGAGAAAAGATATACAATAAACCTAACATATTTTGTTCCAATATTAACTTTTATGTTTTATTTTCAAGAAGTAGCTAGTTTTATTAAATATAAGAACATTTTTTCTCTTTATTCAGTATTTCTGACAGGTTAATAGAGGATCTACTGTATTCACGTAAATGGATATTAATATATTATGTTTATGAAAAATGGACACTATGGTCAGATTTTATCAAACGTATTTAAGTCTGGATTGAGTATTTTCGACGAATGTTTGCCAATTTGTCATTCTATCTGGAAATACTTGGTAGTGTAATGGTGAGTAAAAATCATAAGAATGTTTAATATTACACTACAATTCGGTGTTTAGTCATCACAATATTAAAACGTAAGATTTGTTCTCCTCACTTGCTGAAATTGGACAATGCTTTGTTTCTCATTCTGAGTTCTTAGAGAACGTGAAACGATTCCATGGTGAACCATTCTGCCTGAAGCATTCCAATGTTTTCCTCAGTTTCACCAGCCGAACGGAGGGATGGCACCTTAAGAAAGACCTTGGCCTATATCTTGATAATCCTTGTCCATCCCTATCCTGGCCTGAGTAGCAGATGCTAAAATACTTTAAAATAAAAACTCCCTTCCATTACATAATGTCCAAACACCATAAAAAATTCCATAATCAAATCTCTGTCAATTACTTATATCTAGTCGCAAGTTAACATAGTCCCCACAGCTAAAAGGACCTTACCGTCTATAACAGTTGTATATATAATTTATAATTTCCATATTTAAGTTAAAATGAATCAACTTTTCCTAGTTAGCTGTCCTGGTCTAGGCGGCAGTTTCGTGCGCAATGGATAGGCATGAGAGTTCGAACACCGCGGCCAACCATCCTGACTGAGGATTGGCATACTATATGTTACCATGTAAATGCCGGGATGGTACTTTAAGTAAAGCCCTGGCCGAATACATTCCTCACCCTCGACCTATCACATTGCTGCCTGAGCCAGAGTTGCTAATAGGCCATAAACGAACTCAAATTCAAATTACCGACACAATTAAAAATTAATAATCACAGACAATTAATTAAACCCATTGATGTTAAAATTTATAATAGCTACAGAATATGAAAAAACTAATAACTTGTCAAGACATTCTTTTCTTAATCAATTCGCACCAAGAAGTAAAAAAATGTTTGTGCATGACTAAAGAGAAAAGCATGAGGCGATCTCTCATATACAGTCACTTTATACATTCTTGAAAGGAAGCGCCTTATTCTTTTTTTAGTCATGCATAAAGAAAATTATTGTTTTGCCTTTTAGTACGAATAGATTAAGAAAAGAATGTCTTTAAATTTTTTTTCCGAGTTGTTTCGTTGTTCGGATACATTTTCTGAAGCTAAATGTTTTTGACCCAAATTTTAAAGTGTTATGGAAACTGGAATCCCAGGCTAGTTGCAGGTTTATATTTACTTTTTAATAAAGAAGTTGAGAATAAAAAAATATTAAAAATCTTATATATATATATATATATATACGAATATGAAAGAAACAATGGAATATTGTATTGTCACCGGATGTACGTCGCTCTGCGAACTAAAGAAAAGAATGGAAAAATAGGTTTCCATAGGAAAAATGGAAACTAAAACTCCAACCGAAAAAAGCCTAGAATGTTTGAATTTGAGTAGTTTTCAATGTACTTCCATTGTAACCGAGCTTTTGAGAATTTAGCAGAAACTTCATAATAGCAGAATTTTTAATCCGAATAATGGCGTACGTAAACTCACTAACAGTTAACATATTATTACTGGTCGATTTTTTAAAGCTTGTGATTGTATTCGTTTACATATTTTATTGACGCATTTAACTATAAATTGTTGTGAGAGCAATACATTCAATGCTGTGCATGAGACAGTGTCTCTGGTTGTAGCCTGTCTTCTTCTGCTTGTTAGTCAGATTATGTCACTCCCTCTTAACCAATTCCAGCAAAGTAGCGAACTGGATCTAAATTTCTCCTCTTATCCACTAACCTTGGATGCAATCGAGCTTTCCAGTGCTTACATTGTTTGAAAACCAGATGTGTAAAGTCGAAAGGTTGGATTCCTAGCTCTGATATATTGCATGGAGTTTTGGTCACATAAAGCAAGCACCCATATCGTCTATTGTTTTGAAAATGAAAGTTATGATTATGAAACAGCGCATGTTAGGTTTGCGTGATTTGCGAAATATATCACTGCTTTGAGCTTAATTTCGCTACATGGAGAAATACGACTGACGGTAAAGTTTTGCTTTTGGTATATTTTCTATTTTGTGGAAATGGTCATTGCATTATAACTGTTGACGTGAATATTCCGATAAATGTAAATTGTGCACCTATATTTAAGAATACTTTATATTATACATTGCAGTTTATCAGATAAGGTTAAAATATGTTTAGACGCATTGCAAGATCAATGTGTAAAATCACCGGTGCATTATGCTGAATAGGCGACGCCAATTGTAGTCGATTTTAAAACAACAATAAATACAGTGTTGCGTAATATGTATTATCCATTACCCACCACCATGTTCTCTACAAATAGTAATAAGGTATTTGTAGAGATAAATACAGGGGTGGCAGCAAGTATAATCACAAGGGAAATGTTTCAAAAAGTCTAACATATAGAGCTGATAATGCCAATATACGACAATTTAATTGTGGCTAATGGTGAAAAATTAAAAACAAAAGTTTTGGTCAGTACGCAATTGGTATTAGGCAATAAGCAAATAAATGATTATTTTTACATCGTGAATACTCCTCTAAAACACATGCTTTTCGGGCTTGATGTTTATATGAAATTTTACCAAAATGGAAAACCAGATTCAGTACAGAAAGGATAGGTATTCAGCCAATAGGCATATCAGTAGATGATCAAGTAAAAATTCCCAGAGGGAATTACAGCTAACAAACTCATTGTTAACCGATGACGTAGATGTTTTAAAGCAAGAAAAAGGAGCCACTTAGGGTGTATAAAGTGAATATTCCCATGATGAAAATTGTGCAAATATATTAAAAAAAACATTATATTATACCTTGCAGTTTATCAGATAAGGTTAAAACATGTTTAGACGCATTTCTAGATCAAGGTATAAAATCACGGGTGCATTATGCTGAATGGGCGATGCCAATTGTAGTCGTACTGAAGAAAGATACTACAGATATTCGTATATGATCCGATTTTTAAACAACATTAAATACAGTGCTGCGTAATATGTATTATCTATTATTCACAATTGATGAAATGATTGCTAAATTTCAAGGGAGCATTTATATACATTTATATTCTTGGATCTGAACCAAGCCTATCTTCAATTCGAGCTAGATGAAGAATCCAAAAAGATATTATCAACACACCTTGGGGTCAAGTACTAACAATAGGCTAGCGTTCGGATTGACATGTGCTCCATCTATTTTTAAAATAATTATAGACTACCATCAGCTCAGTTTCCTTTCGCGTAAGCGTACTTGGATGATTTGATTATTTCACGTAAGGGTGTCTAAGAGTGTTACGAGCGCATGTCAGGTCTTGAACAAATTCCGAGGACTCAACATCAAGATTAAACAAAAATGTGTCAATTTTTCAAAACTACCGTAGAATATTGTGATCATGTAATATCAGTCGATGGTTGTAAGCCAATACCAAGATATCAGGAAGCAATTGGCAAAAGGAACCATACCTACTAACACGCATTAGTTAAAATTCGTCTTAGAAGTAATAACTTTTTCCAACGGTGTCAGAAAGCCCGCTAAACAAAGGAGAGGAGAGGGCAAGGCGCCGGACAGTAACAGCACAAGAGCCAACAATCCTGTCACTTGTAAGAAAACCCACCCCCTGCCAAAAGACAAGTCAAAAAAGGGCTGACGCCGGAAACGGAGCAGCACAAAACTGCAAAACATTTGAAAATACAATTCCGGACGTGCACTTAAGAAGCCTCACCACACTTCACTAACAGGGGGTTTCCTCTAACGAAGGGTAAAGCAAGAAATGTAAAATTTCACATTCTAACAGGTCAGTGGGTAAACCTCGTAAGGAGCCATGAACAGTGACACGAAGAGTGGAATCCGGCTAGCTGAACGTTCTCAATCAAGGTCACACTAGAGCTAAAACACAGTTTCACCAGCCTGGTCATCACCCACCGCAACGCATTTGACGAGTAAATTAACTGAAGGTACCAGACTGGGACAGAAGAAGTATTATACTGAAGAAACTTTTGAGTACTGGAGAAAATCCGTAGGTAAGCACTCTGTTATTAAAGATGTAATTATTCATGTCACAAAGACTCGTTAAAATCTCACAATCGACGAAGTAGCTCAAAGAAAACGTAAGCTAAAGATGAAGGAAAAAGAGAGGGAGATGAGAAAATATTCCTCAGTTCACCAGAAGAGAGAACCTTGAGCAAACCCCATCCCGAGGAACAGAAGTGCGTTTGAGTAGCGTGAATCTCCAATAAATAGTCATCAGGCTTTAGGCGATAAACTAAAGTTTATGCTTAAAAACTCATAAGAGCGCAGAACGTAAAATTTAAAATCAATCATGAAAACAAATGGCATGTGGACATCGCGTGAAACTATTGAATCATACTGCAAGATCGCACTTAAACCATATAATGAACCCGTATACTACAGTAAAACTATAGCGGTAGCTTACACCAGTGTTATTCGTTGTATTCTAACAGTAAGAGAGGGAGAAATAGAAATAAAGTTTCTAGTAACTACTTATCTGCCAAAGGCAACGATAATGTCACTTGGTGTTCAAGGTCACTGTAGGAAATGTATGAAACATCAGGAGCGCATATCAAACACGTTCATAAATGGATAGGCCTATTAAACAAAAGCCAAAAACGCTAAACAATTTTGACTGACTGAATTACGTGCATTCACTTTAACGTTACACAAAATTTTGGTTCGCAACATGCTTGCATTGAACATGGCAACTGCAATCAAAATATAAAACTTTCTTTCAAGTTCGTCCCTTGTTCATCAACTCAAATGTTTAACTACTTTCTACTTGCTAAAACTTTTAAATGAAAGTTAGTAAACCCTTTATGTTCACTGTTTATTTCCATAAAAGAAAAAAATAACTTCAAGATTCTGAAACTCAGAGTAACATTTGTGCAGAGTTCTGATATATAAAATTTACTCGGGAAAAAAAACAACTAATTTCTGACAAAGTGTGAAAGTTACATGAATAATACCGACATATAATGCCTTCGATTCGGATGAAAATAATTCTGATTTCAATAGTTTGAGTCCAAATATATGTATCTACACATTCGAAATCGATTTTTATATCTTTCATTACGCAGAACTAGTTTGGGCAAAACAATTTGAGTCCAAATTCTTAATACAGCTATAACAGAAGCCAACTGGTCTAACTGGTTATTCAAAATATTTGTGAATCACTGCATATTTTTATAAACATTTTGTATACTTTCATGTTGTAAGAATATATTCGAGTTTCAACATTTCCAAAACATTGAAGGTAAAAAATACAATCGACGTTGCGCCACTTGCACTAAACGCACTTTCATAGAATACTTCTAAATAACCAGAATTTCTAGTGCAAGGCAGATAGAGTGAAGCTCCATGCATACAGAATCTATTACAACAGACACAAATTTTCATGGTTGAATATTTTTTTGTTAATGTAGCCTTAAAACCTTTTATGCATTTAATTCACAATAAGTCTCACGATCGCGTCGGTTATATTTAATATTTCGGACTAAAATTTCACATGGTCGATGCTTGAAGAAAAAACAAACGCAACCTATCACTAAGCGCATATATTAAACTTAGAACTTGAAGTGACAGTGAGCTTTTATCAAAAATAAATTTATTACTGTAGAAGTAGCTAGAGTATATTTATGCCTTGAAAATAACAGAACGAAAATGTGAGTAAAATTTTCATAAGGATAAATTGAAGGGGTATTCAGTTACCAGATTATTGCTATACTATGGCATAGCATTACGGACATATCCTCCGTAACCAGATTAGCCTTGCATATTGTAAATTACACTTTGCACTTTCAAATTCAGAACAAAATAATTACACATATCGTAAGCTGTACAAAAGTGTGACAACCGAAAGAAAATTTTAAATGCAATTTTGTTTTTCAAATATCCAAACTGCAAGAACTTTATTTTCAGAAAAAATCAAAATGTCTTGTTCCACTTACATATCGAAACAGCATGCAAGCTGAAACAAAACTTGTTCCAAAATTTTGGATTAAAATCCCCTGCTAACCTGGTACCGGCGAAGATGACTTTATAGGTTTTCATTAACGTACATTCTCACATTACCTGCCGGGCAACTGAGTAGTCATTTATGACAAATATATTTAGTAAAACTTCATAATAATTAATTTGGGAGCTCTGTTGCCTGTTGTTAAAGATACGGTTTCAAGTTCTATATCCTGAAGGACAACACTACGCTTTCTTCACTGGTGACAAACGAAATGCGAAGATTAAGGCTTGATTCTGGAGGGAAAATTCTGCCAATAGCAAATAACCACATACTTAAGATGAATCATTTTTCTTATACAATGATAACTGATAACACTGTTTACGCAATGAGATGATCTGTAGTAAACGATAGATGCTACGTAAGTAGTTCGGAAAGGAAGATACCTTACGCCAGAATAGAGCAAACAAAAGAAAGCGATAATAAACAGTTTTGCTCAAAAAAGAATAGGTAATGGTCAAAAGAGTAATAACAATCTTGAGATCAACACAGTGAAAAATCAAATCAAAAGATTGAAGATCGACGTAAATAAAACAAAACTGACTGGAAATAAAATGGAATGGAACTTCAAGACCGTTAAAACGACACATTCCTAATTTTACACCAGAACTGCATAAACTAAATCCGTTTTTACAGAAAATAATAAGTGGTTTTGGTCAGATGATCATAAAAAGCAATTTAAATATGCAAGAAAGAAGTAATAATAATAAGGAATACTAAATACTTGCAAATTTTTAATCCGAAAGAAGATATAGTTCTCATTACAGATTCCAGACCACATTGCGCATCGTCAATTTTGTCTTCAACCGAGGCTAACTACTATAATTTTGAAAAAGAGGTACTTTATTTGGTATGCGGAATAAAAATAATCATTGATATATTTACGGAAGGCATTTCGCACCAGTTAAGATAATTTTGGGAAACAATAAAGGTTTGCCATCTTCTTCTCATCCCAGATTATTGTGCTGGGCGCTTTTCGTAAAGTGATATGACTACGTAACCGGTGCACGTGGTCGATAGTATGGTTGCTTAGAGCAAATATTGATCAGAATCGTGACATACTGGATTAAAGCGACAGATTTAGCAAAGTTCCTCTATACCCTCAGTGCAATCAATTTGTAGGGAGGTCCGCTATCTTGAAAAACGACGAGATCTTTATTTTCATTAAAGCTTTACGACTTTAAACTCGCTAATTATCTCCCCAATCTTAATATTTACAGGATAAAGTGTTCAATATATTATTTACCATTAAATTTTCTACAATTTGAGCCCCATACGCTTTTATAACTCTTAGTTTTCGAGATACAAACTTTCAAAGTTTTGATTTTGTTTGTAAATTTTCGATTTCTTGAAAATCGCTAATTATCTCCAAAATGGTAAAGCTTACAGCAAAAATGTATGAATACGTTTTATTTAAAATCAAATTACCTACAATTTGAGTGCAATACCGCTTCTCTAGTTTTATTTTTTTCAAGATACGAGCTTTAAAAATTTTGACATTTTATTTATTGCTATATGAATCTGTTATACCGGTAGTTGTTGGGTTTTGTTGAACATACCTAGTGCAGTTCTTATCCCCCCTGGGGATTAGTTTCGAGTAGCCTTTATATCATACTCCGATGGATAACTATCTCTTTGCCATACGTGGTACTCCTCGTGCGTTCTTGCCAATTCTTGAGAACATGTCGTCAGCAGACATCTTAGAAGCTCCTCCCCACTTAATAGTGAACTACTTCCCTTTTTTGTGGTCGAGAAACCAGACGGCAGTGGAAGGGTAATATACGACTGCCATGATTGGAATTCCTGTTATTCTTTCCCTCTCGTTCACTTACCACGCTTCGAGGACCTGGTGAACCAAGTGTCAACAGAAACTGTTTTTGCCAAAATTGGCCTCAGATGCGTCCATTCTCACACGCCAATTCTTCGATATTTAATGTGGCAAGATATACTTTCGTTTTAAGAGGTTACCAATGGAATGGCCATGATCGCCATTACTAATATAAACGGTATACGGAAAGAACTGAACTTCCTCCTCATTGATGTGTGTACATATCTTGTGTATTATGATGACATACTACTTTACGGCTTAGTGTCACAAAAGAATCACGCAGTGTCCATATTATGCAATTCTACACTTGCAGTTAATAATAACAAAAGTGTATTAGCGCGTACCAAGGAACTCTACCTAGGAGCTTAAATGTCAACAATAACTATGACAGTGTCTATTTTGCTAAGTATCTTCATATTTTGCTCTTTGCCCGAACGCTGTTTTCGGTAGCCTCTTCCCGTCTTTGAACGCTGGCTACATCAGTTGAGCCGATTCGCTTACACCGTTGAGCTTTCCGCTAGTGTCTGTTCTCACCGAAAATAGTGGATAATGCTTCAACTTGAGAAAACTTAATCAGTCTCTTGTGATTTGTTAGGACCCGGCTTTATCAGTACTACTGTGTTTGTGGATGGCGCCCATATGTTCATCGCAGTTGTGTTGGAAGATCGTACCCAACTTTATGTGGTTCGCTTCTCTCAAGCATATAATACCTTTCTTTGTCATCGAGTTTCTTACCGCAGCTGTGGCGGCCCTTCTCATGCATCCTAAACAAGTGCTTATTATGTCTGACAACACTGCTGAAGTGTATTCTATGAATCGACGTATTTGGCATGTAAACTACCTGACACCTTGTGCTCACCTGAAGGGGGACGCAACCTGAAGGGACCAACATCCAATGGGATCCCGGTGGGAGGAGCATGAGCTATGATATCCCATATTCACCTCTTGGGGTCTCATTTGAGCTGTTGATCTCGTCAGAGCTTAAGCAGCGCTTGCTTGCAGTTAAGATTGATTCAAGCAGCAAATTTTGCATAGTTCTTGATTTATATAATTGTTACAATACACAAAACACCGAGAAGTTATTTAGCAAACATCGATAAAAAATAACGAAAATAGCATAGTCTATAAAAAGTCTAATCTTTAAAATCTTATATTACGTAAAATAGGTAATCAAATTTTGGAAATTTGTATCTCAAAAACTATGAAAGATACAAAAGCGACATTGGGCTGAAATTGTAGGAAATGCAATGGTAAATAAGATATTTGAACACTTTTTGCTGTTATCTCAACCATTGGGGGAGATAAGCAGCGATATGTGAAGAAAAGTCGGAAAAACCTCGAAGAAAAAAGATGGCGTCGTATTTCAAGACTGAGGACCAGAATATCGGGAATCTTCCTACAAATTGATTGTACTGAGAGTATAGAAGAACTATGCAAAATCTGTCGCTTTAATCCAGTCTGTCACGACTTTTTCGCTAAGCCACTACACCCTCACGTTTGCCTATACCGGAGTATACTGGAGATGATGTTTAGTCGCAGGAATATGTCATTAATTTTAATTATCAGTCAACTTTGCTCCAAGAAGTTGCAACAGAAATTCAACAGAATGAGTTAATGAACCAAATTTTTAAATGAGTGCTCCAGGGTTGGCCAATATCTCTACCAAAAGGAAAACAAGCAAAACAGTACCGAGAATTATAAAAGAATAGAGGTAATAACAATACAAAATAATTGTTTAGATTTTGGTCGTAGATTATTAATACCTCCATTTTTTAGACAAAAAATACTAATTGGCCTGCTTAAAAATCATTTAGGTCAGGAACGTATGAAAGCAAATATGAGGTCATATTATTGGTGGTCAGATATTGAAAAGGAAGTGGGATCATTTTAGCTCAATGTACTCCTTGTCAGAAGATACATAGATCAACAGATAAATAGTGGTACAAAATTTGGCCTAATTCTAAACATCCTTTGAAAAGAATACATCTCGATTATTTTCATTTTGGTGGAAACAAGTTTTTGTTATGGGTAGATAGTTACTCTAAATGGGTTGAAATTAGATACATTAAATTTAATACGGCCAATGAAACAATTCAACATTTAGAGGCAATCACTGAAGTTATCGGAGTACCAAACATGTTGGTCACAGACAATGGACCCCCTTTCACAAGCCTAGAATTCACAAATTGGTGTCATTTAAATAATATAGTTGTCATTCCCCAGCAAGGCACCCAAAGAACAACAGGTTAGCCGAGCGTCATGTACAAACAATCAAAGTAATGTTGAATAGGACGTCAAGAGACCAGGAGACACCTAACTGGAAGTGTTTAGTCCAGAAAGTTCAAACGGCCCTACCTTTAGGTCAAAATTGTAATTTAAATGATTAGTTTCCAGCCGAGTTAACGTTCTCGCACAAGCCACGTACGATATACAACAGTTTATGTCATAGAATGTTAAGAGTACCAAATAAAGGTCAACTCGAAAATACAACTACAAAAGCATTAACTTGGAGATTTAGTTTGGGTAAAAAACAATTTACTCGCAACCTTCAGTATATAAAGGCAGAAGTTACAAGACTTTTGGGTAATCGATTGGTATTGGTAAAAATAAATGGACGATATAGAAAGGTATGTTTGGACCAAATCAGAAAATGCATGGCTTCACAAACGAATAGTAATACTAATGACATTTCATCCTGGTGGCAATATTCATCTCAACCCGAGAGTAGGTGTGAGGTTAACCCAAGTACTTTAAGAAAGTCAACCCGGATTCGTAGACCACCAACTCAATTTGCATGTGAAGGATTTGATTAAAATTGTAACTCTACCTGCATCAGAACAGTTTTTATCTACTAATGTGAAACAATCACCGGATTTGAATTTTCTTTTTTCGGAAGAGCAGAAGAAAAATGAGGCAATAAGTAAAGGTGAGGGTACTATGTTAACAGATAATGGGAATAAAGAAATAAAAGAGGAAATTTTACTTAATTACAAAGTTCTAGCTCGAATAATGAGAATATTGAAAATGGAATCTAACAGGTAAAGTTCATTAAAATGTATTGAATCAAATACGATTTCGAAACTGTGGAACTTATGCTAAATTGCTATTATGGAGAAAGGTTAGTTCTGATGCAAAAAATAACCATTGTCATGATGGTGATCATTGTAGACCTTGTGAAGAAAAATGTGTTTATATCGATGATGCGATCGTTAATTGTCTTTAAGTGTTTTTGGTGAAATGATTTGAAGTCACTGCAATATTTTCTGTTTCTTGTGAACCATGACTAGTTTGAAAGCTGCCACTGAGATCATTATTGTGTTATTTTGTGTTATGTTATTTTATAGCAAACATCTACCGCATCACAAGTAGTAACTATTGATACGTCGGAAAGAGAAGTCCAAAACTGTTGTATGGTATGGATGGGAGTTTTATCTGAACTTAGTTTTACCAGGTGGTAATGCAGGATAGTTTTCTGTCTTAAAAGGAACAATTATAGTGTAAAGACTTAACGCAAACAAAATTATTATCTTTTATGTTACTAATCAATTACAAGTCCTTTTAAGGCAGAAAGAAATGGTGAAAGTGTTAAAGTGAAAAATGAAATACTAATTTGACATAATTAAGCATTGTTCTGATTCAGAGATTTTTGATCAAAATATTATAAAAATGCAATGCAAAAATATTATATATTGTTTGCAAATTGGATGTGTAAAGTCGATATGTTACATTCTTAGCTTTGATATGTTACGTGAGGTTTTGGTCATATAAAGGAAGGACGCATATGATTTATTGTTTTGAAAATGAAAGTTAAGATTATGAAACAGTGCTTGCATGATTTGGAAAAGATATTATATCACTGCTATGAGCTTAATTTAACTATATAGAGAAATACGACTGAAGGTAAAGTTTTACTATTGGTATATTTTCAATTTTGTGGAAATGGTCATTGTGTTATAACAGTTGTAAGTAATTGAAAGGAAAATATCATTCTTACTGATCTTTCTGCACTTTGAACAGTGTGTACAAAAAGCTATTATCATGATTATGGTTACTTGCTGTTTCGAAATAAATGTCAAGGTTCTTACATTTGGTTTTGTGATATTTCCTTATGCCTCACTTAACTGTTTTCAGGTTTAAGGATTTATAATTTTGTTTCGAGTTTTTGCGAACAAATACAGTTTAACGACTACATTAATAATAGGGAAAAGCCAAAATATCTCATATTATAATTATTCGGTCATCTCAGATTAATGCTATTAAAATAAAGTAATATTACTTACCTCTCTTCATACGTACATTATCCACTTGAGTTAACATGAAGAAATTGTGCATGAAACGTTGTTGATATGAAAACGTTGGGTGCTGCCTGCGCAATTAGTTATCATATTACCACAAGTAGTCCTTAGGAAAGTACTTTCACATATTCTTGTAAGAAATGGAGTAGTTACACACTGGCTTAATGTTCAGGATATTTTTGTAAAAGTTTCTCTCTGGGTAAGTTCTTCATGTTAACTCAAATGAGTAATACAAACCACTTGGAAAGAGTAGAATCAAGTAAATATGTTTCTCAATGTGATGTGTGCTTGTGAAACGGAATGCAGTAACTTTCTCTATCTTCTTTCTTCAAAATCTTCAACTGAAAAAACAAAAATATTTCGTGATATTTGAGAAAGAATAGCTCAAAATATGATATTTTATAAGTAAGTATTATTATATTTTATTTTAAGTTAACAGTAACAATTTAGTTTGTACTACTGCGAGGAGCAAATAACTGATGAATGAGCATTCTAAATATTGCAACAGTTTAGTGTACCATATTTGTCATTGTTTTATGTACAGTACGGTAAGTGAATAAAATATATTTAAAATGTTAAAAAATTAATCCACCCTCAGGTATTACCTTAACAGTAAATAATGACGAACACAACGTATATGCAAATGTATTCTTAAATTTATTAAAGCTTGCTCAAGTCAGTTAAAGAATAATATTGTATAGTTTAACAGACGATAGGCAAAAAGGGTATCTTATCATTGTGCCAACAAGAAGGAGTATTTGGTTACGTACAGTAAAGCATTGCTTTTGGTATAAGATGTCAACATTTTGTTTGACCACATTAGAAAATGTATATATTATTTTTAAAAAATACATTAACTACCAGTACAATCTATTATAAATTATTATTATTTATTAGGAAATAAATACTAATATTGTTAAACTTAAGAAAAATGGCATATTTAGAAAGTTGAACACCGGCTATGTACGAAACTCTTTACTCAAGCTTTTCGGAGGGGGAAATTTAGTTGCAGGAGACAAATATTTTTGGAGAAACATTTCTAGCATTAGTTTTCAGTTGTAACGGAAAATTCAGCTGAAATATGTTTGTTTGTTTTGTTTACATAAACGTTTAAATCACGTAGTTGTTTAAATGAAGTACTTTATAACACTATTATTTTAATTTAATTTTAGCTGATTGTACATGATTAAAACTATTTTACAAAGTATACGTATATCAGACCTCAAACATAATCCCACTGATTACAACTTTGAAAGGTATTTTCTAACTTAATATATATCTTTGAGTATATATGAAAGTTTGCTATCTCACTTTGCTTTACCCACTCAATTCGTTAAAACTACAGTTTCTGTTTATCTTATTAAAAGAGGTAGCTTGCTAAAACAAAAGCTAAGGAACTATTCATTTCTTCCTACCTTAAATTGAAACGTTTTACATAACACAGTCAATGTATATTTATGGTCCGACGACGGAATTGTAAAGCCTTTTTGGTAAATTTCGTACAACAAAATTGAAATTACTACATTATAGCTTTTAAAATGACGCAACAAAAGAAACCGATTTAAGAACTGAAAAGATGTGAGATTAAATGTATTTAAAGTCAAGGAAACGAATTGATATTTGAATTTTAACATATAATACTTTGGAATTGCATATTCTCTCTGTTGTTGGACTATAGTAATATTAAATGGGGTAATTTGGGACATTTCGTGGAATTTCGGACACCAAAGTTTATTTTATACTCTCTTTATTGTCCACTGGTAATTCTACAGAGTTTGATTTCGAAATGGTCACGTTTAGACAGTATTACGTCGTTTCCCCATTTCAGGGTGCGTACAATGATATTAAGATCAACTGAATTGAATGAACCCGTATTAATGTTCTAAATGAGTTATTGGGGTTCTAAGGACAGTACCTATAACTGCTGGTTTAATAAACATAGCGGAATTCAACCCATGACAGTAAGCGAGCGCGCTGAACTCTGCCACTAGATGTCAGCAATTGAATTTAAATTGTAACATAAAAGGAAGTGGCAAATTGAAATGGATTAACAAAAGCTAATCAGGAGGTCTTTTGATACTTGCTTCCTTCAATTCATAGTTCAAAATACCCGAATTAAAATGATTCCATATACAATTGAATGTAGTAAAGCAATATGAAACAAAACGCCACTTTCGGGACATAGGGTCTGTTTCGGGAAGGGATCGTGAAACAACTTTATACTGTTAATAATATAGCAATTAAGGTCTTGATAAATATTTAAGACTTTAAACGCGTGGGTATAGGCGTTTCTAGTTTTCCATGAAATTTGCTTCAGATGAGAGGTCAGGACCTGTAATTACTTCCAAATTGTATATCTGCGCCTAATTTTCATATCTGGGTTGGAAGTAGTATGCCGAATTTGTTATTATAAAGCACGCTGATTCCTCAAAAAATAAATACGGTATATATAATTAACAAATTAATTTTGGACGCCTTGCTAATTAATTTAGCCTGGAGAAGACAATTACGTGAAATACAAGGCAAACTTCATTACTTTATAAATGTCTGTATTACAGTTGCTCTTTTCATATTTTAATGTAAATAATCAAACATTATTTCTTATCATTTGAGCTTTAGGACATTACTTTACCTACTTTACCAATATTTGTCCAATTTGTTGAACTTATAAATGCAGGCCACATCCTTAATATGTAATAAAATGTTTGGATGTCCATATTCCTGAAAATTAGATTAATGAATAAGTAATATAATGCTTGATATTAAAATATTATCATTTTGTTATGAATCAAGATACAATAAAAGTCTATCAAATTTAGTGTAATTTCTCATTCAAAAGGGATAAGGTCTAATTTCCCCAAGACACAACATCTAAGATCAGTAACGTGACACTCATAGAAACCTTAGTATTTATTTAACTTTTAAGCTTACTAAACTTTACCTTACTAAACCACAAGTATATTCTACTGTAGAATATTATAAAGTATGACTTCATACGCATACTGGAGTTTTGAAACTGTCTTTAGTAAGGTTTTCTAAAACGATCAAGGCTTTTGTGGTAGTCAGACGTAACATCTTGTTTCTCCAGAATTCTCTGAATCGTGGAAATGGGAGTTAGTGTGGAATGCTGGATACATGTTCAATTGTTCAATTTCATTGTATATTGTTGCATGCTTGTTTCTGAAGAAGAAAGACCTCCATAAATTATCACATGTTCTTCTTTGGCACTATTATATCAATGTTACTAACATTAGTGGTGTAGGGGCGGATACTGCTAAGAGAACAGGAAGTAAGTGTTGAAAAAAATCACTGACATAATTAATAATAACAGGAAATTTTGGAAATTGTTATGAAATGATGTTACTGAATTAAATAAACTGAAGGAAGAAGACAACTGCCTTATGGAGAATATATCTTAAACATAATTAATTGACAAACTAAGAAATCATCCCAGGAGTTACAAACTAATTCTAAAACGTAAGTGAAAATGTAACAACAGGTAAGGGACCTCAGACAATCCCGTCAGTAAACTTATAGAGGAAAAATGTCAATTATAACTCTGATCATCTCAGTAGCAATTAATTGTATACTAACCTTCTGATTCAGGAACTCATATGTGCATGCGGGAAAGCACTTCAAGAAACACCTAGAAACGAACTGGCATTCAACCATACGGATAAGTTATGAACAAAAGTAACCTGGAAATTACTAACAACAAAACACGGAAACTGCAGAGAAGGGCAGAAAGAGTCACAATATTAGGAGGTAGGTTAGAGTGAGATATGGTAGCGAAGGTGGTATCGAAGGAAAAATATGTTGGCAAACGTGACAAAGTGCAGAAGGACTGCAATGAACAAGAGGGACGACAGCGAAAGTAGTGGCGATGGGGACGATGGTGCCAGAAGAGTCGGCAGTGAACATGTGCGCTGGCGTGGACGCTGCGGCAGACACGTAGTCAGGGGGACCATGGGTCCAGATCGCCTTTTAAAAAAGTTTCTGTGATGAAATGGGGATAACTATATATCCAATTAGATCTATTATATACAGAATTTGTGTGTATGTATTGATCCCCACAGTTACCTCTAAATAAATTCTTACCGTAGCGTTCATCATGGATGCTACCGCTGAAGCCTATGTGTTAACCGCCGTCTCTATAAGTCGTCGCTTTTCAAAAGTCACTACCGTTTCCTTCGCCACTACTTTTACTGTCATCACGCTTCCACTTTGTTGCGTTTGCCAACATTTTTTCCCTTCGTACAAATTTTGCAGTCATAGCTCACTCTAACGTACCTAATTCTCTTAAATACATTAACGATGAAGAAAGAGCAAAATTATATAAATTGTAAATAAAATATAAGAGGGTGTTTAATGAGAAAGCAGTATGCCATGGATGTTATATTTATGATATGATATTTACTGAGAAAGTTAACATGAATGCAATATCCAATATCGCGGAGCAAGAAAGATGCATTATGAAAAGAACTGCAGTTGTGGGAAAATGGAATAACATTTAGAGACATAATAGTCCCTATAGTAATTCTCTTCACCTAGTTGATTAACCTGATGTTTTACCAGACCAGTTTTAGATTTTTGAGAGGCATTAACGGTGCCAAAACTTCAAGTGGATAATCTCAACAGCATGATAAAGAGTTTTCAGGTGCTAAATTCTTTTCAAAATTCGATCTGTCTGGCATATTTTCAAGTGTTGTCACCCAAATAATGAAGACTGTACACAGTATTTCATGTAGGAAACTATCAGTTTTAATTTTTTGTCTGCCGTACGGTATTGTTAGTGCGGTTCCTGTTTTTGTAGAAAAAATGAATCAGATGTTTGGTATGGAAACGGGTAATTGGTTGAAACTATACATGGATGAGTTATGCTGGTTTTCACAAATGTTTGAGAAACATTTAGAGAAACTCAAAACACTATTTGAAAAAGGATTAATTATAAAGCTCAAGAAATGTAATTTTGCACAATCAGAAATTAACTTCCTAGGTCATCGAATATCAGGAAAACAATTAACACTATTAGAAGATAGCCACAAGGCAATTAAAGAGTATCCTCGCTCTACCAATAAGAAAACTCTCCAAAGGTGGTTAAGTTTATGTATTGGTGAAGTAAGTTTATATACCGAACAAAAACACCAGAGGTGCAAAAAGTGGAGCCAAGTTCTTTAGCCCTAAAAAGGTGTGAAATGGGAGACGGATGAGCCAAGATCCTTGGTGACAGCATGTAACAGGAACAAAGGAACTTGGCGCGAGCTGGCAACAGCCTTAAGGTTGGTGGCGGTGGACGTAGTTGGTTTTAGGATCCCCACCACCCTTATAGCTTGAGGATCATGAACCTTTCCACCTCGCGCCAAGTTCCTTTGTTCCTGTTACATGCTGTCACCAAGGAACTTGGCTCATCCGTCTCCCATTTCACACCTTTTTAGGGCTAAAGAACTTGGCTCCACTTTTTGCACCTCTGGTGTTTTTGTTCGGATTTCACAGCTTTTTGTAGGTGTATAATATATATACTCGCTCTCTCGGCCTCGTTTAGGTCCTCGCCCCCCGTAGCTGGCTGCGGCCTTAACTTCGAGTTTTTGGGTACTTACGCCCCTTTATCGTAACCACTCTCCAGGACACTGTGCTTCCATGTTGCAGATTTTTTCCCATACCCACCACCCGTGGGAATGAGATATTTATTGAAACATAGGGAAGCTTTGCCATATTTATTGTAACCTACTTGTGATGATACAGCAAATTTGCTTCCTTCTGGCGGCCCTAAAATCCACCACCACCAACCCTAAGGCTCGAACATCACCTGATGTTTTGCTCGGATTTCACAGCTTTTTATACGTGTATATATATACTAGGTTCGCCTCGCTGGGTGTGCTGCCCCAGAATTCCGTGTGCGCCCCAACTTCAAATTTTTAGGGTTACGCCCCCTTTATTGTGATCAGACTTTCTGGGGACAGCGCCCCATGCTGTGCAGACCTTTTCCCATATCGCCTCGGGGGCTGCACGCTCATAGCGGTGGTTTGATCCATTTATTGAAACATTTTCGTGATGGTACACCTTCATACCAAATTTCGTTTCTCTAGCTTCAGTGGTTTGGAAAATGGTATTTGGGCGGCTATGTTGAATTAAAGAAAGCGATTTTTAAAAAGTTTTCTTACATTGCCGTTACCTACTTGTGATGGTACACCTTCATACCAGATTTCGTTTCTATAGCTCGAATGGTGTGGAAAAAGTTTTTGTGCGGCCATTTTGATCCAAGTTAACAACTTTTTCAAAAATGTAAATTATTCCTAAACTACTCTTGTTAATACACCTTTATGCCAAATTTCGTATCTCTAGTTCAAACGGTCTGGAAAATGGATTATGAAGTCAGCCATTTTGGATTCAAAATGATGTCTTTGCAGATATTTTGTAATCTACTAGTGATGATATACCGTCATACTTCGAAATTTCATATTTCAATTTTTAACATCTTTTTTCTTACAGAACCTCAAAATCGCTGATTTCGCAATAAACTCTTCTTCCTGTATAACATGCTGACGTTTTGTGACACGTGGAACTCGGCTGCATGCACTGCCGTACGTGTTGATACTCCCCTCGATTCGCTCGCGTCGCTGCGCCAAGAATCCCACGGCAGGCCGCGCATCGAACTTGAGGAGTTTGGAGGAACTGCGTCTTTTTATCACAACCAGAATCTGCAGTGCACTGCGCCACATGATGCAGATAT
>JAGDQP010014672.1:28203-44599 GCA_022664845.1 Lepisma saccharinum | reverse complement strand
ACAGTCCGAGTCCGATGAACAACCCTAAATTTTACACCATCCATAAAAAAGGAAACTGGAAGATAATAATCTTGGCCGTAATTCAAAGTACTCTCCTTTGTTCAAGGTACAATACCAACATTTACTCATAAATGCTGTCATTAGCTGAAACTGAACTTCTGTTGTCTGTCCACAGTATGGATCACCAGTCGCATTAGCGTTAGTTACTAAAGCCTTAGTACTTCAGTTACTAAAGGCTAATCCTTACTAAAGCCTTAACTATAAGAAACATCGTTTGTGCTTTGTTTTCCATTCTTATGTATACTGAAACAAAGCCGAGAGTAAACATTTTGCAGCTGTTGTACTAGATTCAGTGTCCTTTTCTGTATATTTAGAAGTGGCAACAGAAGAACCAGGATGTCTGAGATCAGGGTTTCAGCCAGGATTTTCGGTGTGGGGGAGTGTAAAGTCAAAATTGGGAGGATATAAGTGAAGTTTTGTACGGTTTCTATCGATTTTTCACAGCAAAAATTTTAAAATTAAGCTGGGGGGTGGGGGTGTTGTCGAGACTTTGGGAGGTAAACACCCCCCACAGTGGGGGTCTGGCGGAATCACTGTCTGAGATACAAACTCTTGGAGGAACGAGGAAGATTCGTTTCCATCCTCCCTCCTTTTTTTCATGAACAATGTGCAAAGCTTGAGGAAACAAGTAATATTATACGTATATATAGGATAAATTTTGTTCACAACCCAAAATTTTGGTCGATTTTGTAATATTTTCCACGCTGTGGTGTTTGGTGGTCCATCCATAAACTAGGTAGGCATTAATAAATATGTGCGAAAACGTGGAACGAATGTCGTTAGCCAATACGCACAGCAAACATAAGACAAACCACTAGCTGGAAGCAGAGTTAATCCAAATAGACGACACTACTTCCAAAATAAATTTAATGTTAAAATACAAAAGAACGAAGCTACTTGAAACTTTCGGTAACAAACATAATTAGACTGCATTCTAATAAAATTAGCTTTTATGCCTTCACTTATCTTTGTGTAGGGTAATGAACAATTTACTCGATGTTTCTTCGCCTGTCATCTATCGATAATACACGTATTTGATTATGGTGTGAGGTGGTTCATGAAGGTAAATTTCTAGAGGTTTTTCGCTTTTCATTTTTCGGTGTCTTGTCCGATTTTCAATTTTATTGGCTCAAAGCCTGCTCAGTGATGGTCGCGATCATTGTATAATCTTTGCTCAAAATCGAATGAGTCGTTTCAGATGAAAAGTGGTGCAAAAAGAAATACAAAAAGTAAAGCGTGAAGGAGCTTCCCTCGCTACAACTACAAAGTGTCCTATTGCGACTAATAGAGGTGCTCCAAGTTTGAAATCATTCCGTCGTCTACCCAGCTTGCCATTAATTTAACTGCATTCCGGACACTGACAAGCAGCATTGAGAACAAACCTTCCGATAAAACTATTTTTCACCATAACACTACCTTTATAAAATTTAGTCGTATAGTCATTTTAACAAAACCACAGAGAGATAAATACTAAGTCTTCGTTTTACGACAATATATATAATAAGTCAGCAAAATTAGGTGAAGTAAAAAAATCGATTAGCACTGTTTTGTCAATTACTGTTGCCACGAGACGAGACTTCAGACTGTGCAAAGCATGTCTTGTCTCGAAAAGATGTACTTGTCTCGTTGTTTTGTAAAATATTTCATGCCAACAAAAATAAAATGTTGGAGATTGCACAATGCTGATCAAGATACAACAAAGCTATTACCCAGACTACACAAGACAAGGATGTGCCGGTAGAGCACTCACCTCTGGTGCGTATGGTCGTCGGTTCAATCCCGGTTGGTGCCATATGGGCTTTGCGGTGAACAAACATCGAGTGTGTGTATTTTCTGGCAGTTCTCTCGTATCCTCCCACTTTCTTCATTCCACTAATTTTCCCATCATCACCCATTTGGCCTGAGCCAAGGTTGCCTAAAGGGCTAAGATAATATTTCTCTACTGTTAAGGGCCTAAGGCTCCTCGACCCCGAACTGCATTTATTTTTTTCATTCTGAAATCTCGAAATTTGTTTTACCGGCTCGGAAACACGAACATAAATTGCTCATAAGTACATCGAAGACACTAACGTCAAGTACTATTTACACAAGAAGCAAATTTCGATGTGAATGCACTGGTCACAATGCCCCAACTAGGTGTCACAATCCCCGACACTACGGTATGCAATCAACACACTTGGTCTATATACACACTCTTTGATTCCATATATTTGACCCTTTAGATTTTAGTGCTAAGGCAGATCAATCCAAGAACTATTTTCTATTTTTAGCATTGGATGCAATTATTATATTTTTTTTAAAAAAAGTGGCATAAAATAAAATCATTTTATCGAATGACAGGAAGTATTTGTTGAAATTTTTATAGGTGCAGGGCACAGCTAGTTCTTAACCTGTTGTCAATCTTAAAGCTAGCTGAAGTTTTAGAAACCAGAAATAAAATGAAGAGCAGTTTGGATTTCCTTTTTTAATTATTTAACTTCGCATTATTGTAACTAATTACATCATCTGTGTTCCAAGGCAAATATTTTATTCCGAGTGAATAAATTTTTAAACAAATTAAATAATTATTATGTTTGTATTTTTCGAGACGAGACGAGAGCTTACAAAACGTCTCGTCTCGTCTCGAATTACAACAAGTATGTCTCGTCTCGTGGCAACATTATGCTCAATGGCTCGAACAGAATTCCGAATAAGTATTCCAATAGATAATCTCTCAAATTATTTTTAATATGATGCTGCAAGCATACGTGAATAGATATTCTCAGGAACAGGATATGCAATAAGATTCAAAATCCACAGTACAGATTTAAAATCTGCAACCTTGGCTACTAGGCCACACGAGCTGGGCATGAGAGACGAAATTTTAAAGAAAACAAATATATTTAACATCTTCAGTAATAATTTATTTTTTTAAAGTTGAATGCAAGTATTTACAACACACAGTGCTGATGATGTTCTTATTATACATATACAGATCGTTATGCTGCATCTGGATAATTAAATAGTCCATCCTTTCTCATCCGGCTGCATCGGAGTACTTCGGAAGGCACCAAATGAAAATATCTGCAAAAGAAGAATAAGAATATTCTTTTTATAGAACTTGTATAACGTTCTTACGTACAACATGAAATACTACAGCATTACAGAACACGGAACAAATTAAAAGGGATAAAGTTTCACATACACAAATAACGCATGAAGCGCTAGTAGATAAATTACGGTGTAGGTATTAATACAAAACTAACTACATATATAGTATATTATTTTTGGTCTTTAAAAGTATACAGTCATTACACTTGAGACCCATTTGTGTAGTTTTCTTTTCAGATTTACTACGAAACTATAAGGTTTATAGAAAAAAAAAGTAAAAACGCACAAAACAAATCTAAAATTATTTCTTATATTTAAAGAAAAACAATAAATTAGTTATCTAAATTCTTTGGAAATTATTAGTAATTAAATTGTGATTAAATGCTCTTTAATTAGACTAATAAAATTGCTCTTTAAAGAATTGTTTATAACTAATTATTGTTTTGGCTTTAAACATTACGAAATAATTCTAGAATTCTATGTATGTTTTAATTTTTTCTATAAAACTTTTACAGTTGCTGTAAATCGAAAGAAAATCGCACAAATAACACTAAAAAGAAAAGAAAAGAACGAATGTTTACGTTGTCGAAATGGGGTTTGAACAAGGAACAGAGATTAGAGTGAATGAGTATATTCACCTCTATTAGTATGTTTAGTCTATGTAATGCACTGACTCGATGAAATTATTTTACTGTTGGGATCACACTAAGGATACCTTTTCGTTTAACTTTATTACTCCGTTCTTAGGATGTGATAGTGAGATAGGAATTGCACTTCGCTTTTATTCAAGAAATTATTTCAGCATTCTATAGTTAATGTCTTTAGCATATCAAATGCTAGCGTAATCCCCTTATCTTTTTTAATATTTTTTTGCTTATTCACATTTATGAGCTGGGTGTGCAAGTATGGCCTAAGCCCTTTGCAAGTCTCAAGGATGAAGTCTCACGGCGAGCACTCTTCCTAGGGCAGGGATAAGGAAGATAGCGCTGCCACGACCTGCAAGTATGTACTGAAGAAATTTAAGAAAATCTTGGAGAGCCTCACTGACAATATCTAGTCGCAAGAGTCTGTGTTAACCTGCTCATTGACAATTCGAAGTGTGCGAATGTAATTATTCGACTATGAGCTGGGTTCTCGTTTTCTGCGCAGATAGCTAATTGTGAAAAGGAACTATTAATTCGTATGATTCTTGATTCAGCATGTTCTCTTACAGTAACCGTAAGACGGACCGATGCGCTCGAGTGAAGATCAGTATTGTTCTCTCTGCGTGACCATTTCTCATTCACAAATGTCAAAGTACGTATTGGGCTATAAAAAGTTTCTTTCTCACTTTAGTAAGAATGCAAAGCTTAATGAAAGCGATCTGTAACTACAAATGGAAATCACGTTTCATTTTTTTCTCTCTAGGAATTCGTGATTGATTGAATTGATACTAAGGTTCTAAATTAGCTGTTGAGCTTCTAAGGACGGGACCTTCAGTTTTAAGTCAAATGAGCTTTATTTAACAAAATTCTGGCTTATTGTTAAAAAGTGAATCATATGAAATAAAAGTTTCAGATGTTCATTGATTGGAATTTTGGATGGAAACCAAAACTTATATTTTAAGTTATGAAGGCATATTGTTTGCTGACGGTAATGCGAAGTATCTAATCGAATTTTAGATCAATTTACAAGCAGCAGCTTTTTATTGATAACTGGTCAAGTACAGTGACGTTTTAGTCCTACTGCATTCGGATAAAGAGTCTGCAATGTTTCGAAAGCGTAATTCCAGTGGACTATTCCGTTTTACGGTGATTATTCAAATTAAAGTACACGTAAACAGAAAATAGCTTAAAAAGGTTATAGTCTTTTTTTTTTACTTCAATTAATACATTTGGCTTGAATTAATTACTAGTGGAGGTTGAGGGTTGTATCTACTCATACAGCACAGGAATATTCTAGGGACACTTTAGGAATACCTCTATGGGGACATTACAATATTCTTAGGATGTCCTCGGTTATTTCTGGTACATCCGTACTACGTTCTACGAATATTTGAACGTTCAAAATAAATGGATATGCTGACGGTATTCCAACAATATGTTATGAATGTATATTCTTTTGGAAAAATTCTGGCTATTCTAGGGAAATTATGAAAATTTCCTCCTTTTAATGTCCTCAGAAATAGGTTATGAATATCTTTAGTTGATTCCCCAATGTTCTGGAACATTTTACCCACATTGAAAGGCTAAATGGGGCATTGCTGGAATGCCCTGTTCTATATGGGCAGGCACTGTCCTAAAATAAGTTTTGATAGGCTGCAATTAGCATATTCTCAACGCCAACGCTACTCTTCAGGTGAAATAGAAGAGGAAGGAATCAATAAAGATCTTTGTCAACGTACCGTACTGGTATTCGTCTGCTGAAGCTGAGAAAATCAGCAGGATTCAAATTTGCTTATCTTCCCAATGTCGATGCAAAGTCCTCGGCCGTAGCGAACTCATTATTAAAATACTAAATAGACGAGTACAGTACCCAGCAAGCATTTTCGGTTTACTTGTATTTGACATTTGATTTCTCGATGTTAAAACAAAAAAAGGCCGGCAGAACATACTCCACTTTAAGAAGCTGCAAAAACCGTAAAGCAAAATTCCAGTCAATGAGCTTATAAAAAAGTGCTTTACTAATTAAGCATATTGCGTTTGTAGTTTGAATATATACTATTAAATTTGGAAATAACGTTTAACGACTTCTTTTTTTTCCCTAAATTTTGATTATTAATTGAAGAGCACAGGGAAATGAGTTCATGAAAGGTGATTTCTCTTAAAATGCATTTTAAAGTCAAATTCTCCATTTACTCCTATGCTTTAATATTCCAAAATTCGCTATAAATTGTGGAATATTTGCGGTTTTGGTCTGAAACTTCTCTAGTGGTTAGGTGTCATTGTTAAGCACTTGTTACGAGTGCAAATTAATTTTTAAAGAAAAATAAATTGGCATTCTTCTCTTTTTTCCCTTTGCTCTTCAATTTCATTAATAGCATTAGTTAAAAAAAAAAAGTGTGCCCTTCAACTTACCTTAGTAGGTCAAGAGTATATCCTTGGCCTCTTGGATTCGGTGCTGCGGCTCTTTTTCGCCTCGAAGCAAGAAAACTCTCTCAGGCAGGGAAATATTCCATAGTACCAGTCCACCTGGAAGAAATCAAGGGCAAAAACCGGTTAGATGTCTTCAAAATGCTTTCAATTTCTCACATTGACGTCAACGTGTCTTAATTTTATGTTTCTTTAATCTCTTTCTGGGCTTAAGAAACTTGACGTCATGCTTATGACTTTCTTTTTTTTTTTTGATCGTAAAATAAAGGTGATAAGAGCTGGTTGATTTGAATTACTAATTTTAACCTCAAAGCCACAGGATACACGAAAATGAAGACTTGAACTTCTTTGTTCCCTTGGTTACGTAAGGGTTCAACTTAATCAAGTTCTTTGCCCAGTTTAGTTATAAAATAATCACACTTCAATGACAAGGTGTTTCAATGAAGTCGCTGGGTTCGATGACCTGAACAAAAGAAGCTTGTAAGCAATGAAGCAAAATATAATCTTCCATTGTTTCGTGCATTCTGTGTCCTCTAGATTAACATATGATTTCAGTACAAAACTTTCATTTTATCATTGTTGTTAACCTTGATACAAATTTTACTTTTATTTAAACAATAAAAGTGATTACTTTCTCAAATTTAACTATGTTATTCTTTGAATAAAGGAATTAAAATTCACTTACGCTCTTAAAATTTTAAGAAGACAGATTATTCGTTAAATAAAACACTTTAACAAAGAAAAGACTTGATCAAGGTAAACTAATATACAAAAAAGTGAAAATTTTCTTCCTTCTGACAAAATTCAACAGGTTCGCTGTCCGAATACAATATTTTATAAACAACAATAATATTTACTATTTTCTCTCCACCTGGGAATAATATCCTAAAGATATTTTAGGAGTGTGTTTACTTTCTTTCGGAACGATAAAAAAAAAAATATTTAAAACTTCTTGTTTTTACAAAACGCAATAAAATTATATGAAAATTTTAAAATGATATCAAAATAATTTGAAGCGTACAAATTTACTTTCCAGATTTTAAAATAATTTTGAAATACATATTAGTAGATGCTTTGAAATTAACAATTGAGAAAAATAAGGTCTTAATCATAAATACACATTTTTTTTTTCAATAAGAAAAGCAAAACATTTGGTCGTCAATTTTCCTGATTTTTTCTCTCCTCAAACAAAATAGTGTTTTTGTAAAAGTATAGCGAAGTTTAGAAGATATACAATCCACAATTAACCCCAGGGAACTAAATCATTTAAATTTGCGCCGATGATTGTCATTTACGTGTTCTATTTAACTTATCTTTTATGCTCTAAGCCCACCTCATATCTCAGAGATGACATTCCTCATCAAGCACTTTTATGAGTGCAGGAAAGAGGAATGGTGAAACTAATTACACAGCCTTTAAAACCAGTCTTTATGGCTGGTAGCAGGACTCGATCTTACCTGTCACACTAAGTCCCATCGTTTTGTTATTAATAGCACTAGGTGCGTATTTACGGGGTAAGTCCAGGGTTTCCGAAACCCCCTTCTTTCCCGGAAGCCCGTTCACCCATCTCGAACGAAACTTCTGAACACGTGTCTGAATGTCACATCTCTAAATTATTCAATTTCCAACTTTGCAAGGGAACAATCACCGATCAAGTTAATTATTTTCCGATATAAGTCACGTAAATAATTTCGACATCAATTTTTCTCCTCTTACAGATATATAAAATAAAACTTACAGAATTCTTAGAAAGTCAACGGTTTCTAGTTAAATATATGAAATAAAAAAATACCAGATGGAGGACCAAATGTTTATGGTTACAATATTCACAAAAGAGATAGTTATATATGCCTAAACTAAACTGTTAAAATGATAATTGGGCTCAACAGAGTGATCTTCCGTTTAAAAGAAAAAAAAAAATATACTGTTAGACTCACAGGCACAGTTTTTCAATTTATTAAATAAAGCGAAGTTTGAAAATGTACTTGGAATTGGCACATTCGTATATCAGTATATGAACCTTTCTATTCAGAAAAAAAAACAACTAATTTTGAAAGAAAAATGGATCAAGGATGAAGTGGGATGGACAAAAAAAATATTGAAGAAATTTTACTTACCAAGTTCTTGTGGTAGCTGTTGCAAAGGAACCACCTGCCATGCTGATTAAAGTACCCGTGCCGGGAGGAGATTTGCTGCAGCTTGGTACACCAAACTTGTTAACTTCATCAGCACACCATCTCTGCTGGAATGCAGAGCTTCACGGTGAGCTGCAGGCTTGAATTATTTGTAATATATACACAAATAAAACACTAAAGCTGAGGTGTCATTTCACTCTTAGTCCACTCACGGAAAGTTTGTTACTGAATCCAACACCAAACATAGAGTTGTTTGATTGTTTCTTGTTGTTGACAGATGACATTTTGTTGTTCTTAGACCAAGATTGTTGTTGTTCATTGTTGTACTTCTTCCTAGCTTGACCAGGCGAGAAAAGACGATCAACCACCTGCATAAGAGTAGAGTGTTTGCGTTCCCATGGATTTGGATACATCTTGATGAATTAATCCCGTAACACGGATAAAAATTGGAGTTACGTATCTTCAGCTGTTACAGCTAGTAGACAAGGTTATTGCACTAAGCAAAACACACGACAAGTCCGTCAGAGCGATGGATGAATTGAAGCAAACGCTTTGACTTCGATTTGAGAACGTTTTGAAGACGCCCAAAGATGTTCAGTGGATTATAAATACTCTTTTTCTTTCTACCGCACTCGTGCGAGAATCTCCCCGCCCCCTGCCATTGACGTCAGAGCAAGAATTCCTTCCCCCACCGCTGCGACCCTACTGCAATTACCTTGGCCATCACTGACGTCAAACTAAGCAAAAAACACCGGTTGGCAGCAGGAATTCTAATGCTTTTTTCTTCTACTTTTCTTACATCTATACAAACTTGCCTCTTGGGATTTCCCAAACAGTTTATTGAGCACAAACCATGAGGCGATGGAGAAAAGAAAAAATAGTCTCTTCTTTTCGTTTTTCAGGTTGATATTCTATTTTTATTTCGTATTGCGTGAGCTCTGTTCTTCTTCTTCTCTATACAGATACAAGCAGATTCCTACGAACTTGACCTCACGAAGATTATTTCAATGCTGAATGTAATTGAAGAGACAAGTGCATGTGATTACGACAGTACATGTTATGCTCAAGGTGAAGAAACTTGTGTTTGTAAACAAACAGATAGCAATTTGTTTTCGTGTGGGTTTTCCTGTCTAGTACAGTACAGGACACTGTTATATCTCTCTTAACCACGTGCTTTAATAAAACAACTATATATGCTTGCAACCAGGTATGTATATAGGGTGGTCCGGACTCCCTAATATATATATATATATATATAAGGCAACATTTTATGCATTTTACGTAAATTATACTCCTTGACAGACTTTGGAATTCCCTCTCCCTAGAACCCCTACTCGAAATCAAGTTCTAGATACGTGCCTGCTTGCAACCTATTTATAAGTTGCTGGTGGTGCTGTTGCAAGTGATTTAAGGACTTTAACACATTTCTATTTTAATGTTATAATATACCATTTAGATTTCAGCAATACCCAATTCCTCACACTGAACATTGCATAAAACACGAAAAGAACAAGGGCGCCATAACTCAGAGCAAGCACTAAAATAAAATTACAGAGCGATTTTATAAGGTTATATGCTCTCATAATTTTTTCTTAAAGTAATAATAATAATTCTATTTTTGCACTATGAAGCATTTTTGAACTACCCATACGGTAAGGTACATTCTAGAAATAAGTATGCTACGAATATCCCCAAGGGATATTGGAATATCCCAAGGATATGCGTAGTATATCCTACGAATATCTGAATACCCGAGATGAGCGCATATCTTAAGGATATTCCTAGGGATATCCCAAGTATATTCTACGAATATGTGGAGGACAATTATTCTTTAGGAATATTCTCAATATTCTGCGAATATTCCTGAAACTTCAATCTAGAATATCCTTTTAATATTCCAAAAAGTATATCCTAGGAATATCCTTATTTGATCCTAAATATTATTGAATATTGTACGCATATTGTGGATCTAAATGGGATATTCTGTGCTATGTGGGTATATGCACTCAGCAAGTAGCGCACGCTAACGTCTCAATGGAAACAGGTAAATAAAAACTGACTTCAGATTTGAATTTCGTAATTTGACTTCATTCACCTGTTCTCAACCCAGTGACACCACAATCACTCCGTATTGCATTGTTAAGGCCAACACTTCTGTCATCTGTGAATGTAGATAACCCCTCTTGACTTAAACCACTTTCTTCACCACAAAGTTCCAATACCTATTTCCAACGTGCAAATTGTCACTATAGCTTTTACAATAAGCTAAGGGAGTAGGGCGGAACCGGATCCTGAAGGAACTAAGAACAACGTACCAGAGAAACAGGGTAATTAGTTCCAAGATCAGGATCTGGATACCAGGTTCAAAGATACGGAACACCTCATTCGAAAATCTGGATATTCGGTTTCGATATCATCCGAAACCGGATTGCTTAGGAACCGGGTACTGATGATCCGGATCAAAGTACCCATTCTTACTATACGCACTTCACAACGTTGTATTCGGGGCCGCTCAACGTTTATGTTTGCTTACCTTTACAAATATTCAGATGTCCATATCATAATTGTATGTCTAACAGTTTATAGATTATTTTCGGCGTCTACGAAATAAGAAGTTTGCTCCATTTTATCTGTATCTCTGTGGAAATAGGCTCTTAGGCCAGAAGGGTCAAACCTAAACAATTATATAGGTAACATTAGGGAAGTCGTGGGTTCAATACCAGCGACCGACAATTCTGACTGAGGCTTTTCCAGGGATTTTCCTGTCACACCAGACAAATGCCGGGATGGCACCTTCCCAGATTCTTTCCTTTTCCCTATCACAGCCTGAGCCTTAGATGTCTAAAGGCGTTAAATAAAAATTCAAATCCAAATTCCTACTCGAGAAGAAAATTCCAACCTTGAAAAATCTCTCGTGAAGTCATCCTCAAAGGTGAGCAACGCTGCAATATTCTTGTGTAATTTGGGTTGCCTGTCTGTCAAGGAGTTTAATAAAGCGTTTTGAAGTATGCAACACGTACATTGACATCTATCCTGACTTTTTCTATGTATATCTAAAGGCTATACCACAAAGTAGGAATGTCGTACACAAAATGTAAAAGTTTTAATGAAAATCGGAGCATCCATTTTAAAGTTCAGCCCAGCCAAATATTAAAATGTACATGTTTATGAATCGAAATAAAAATTTTATATTCTAAGTCGATTAGAATTGATCCTGAAGTTAAGGAATTACCCAAACATTTATTTGGTAAAATGTCCAGGGCGTTTTACCGCGAACAGATGAGGAAACTCAATTTTTCTTCAGAATAAACACTTTAAAATAAAATCACAGTACACCAAAGCTGATGACGATCATTAGTGTTTTGTCCCAAGGCACGTCTATGACTCAAGGTCCCTGGTCAAAGTGAATCGATGGTGGTTTGACATTGAATTCCATCGTATGAATATGACTTCCGAGGAATGAAATTATGAAGGGCTCGGAACAGCTTTTGTCTTTATTGGGTATCGAAACTGGAACGCCTTGATTGCAAGACAATAATAATAATAATACAAAATACAGTGTTTGGTATACATTTATGTATCTCAAGGTTAAAAACAGAACTAGACTTTCACTTTCTTAGTAAATTCCAAAACTATGAAATTTCCATGTGGGATTTCCTTATTACAGGTCAACACAGTGGTCTTGTCTGGTCACCAGGTTTTATAGACCACAGAAAGCTGCAACTCGAATTGACCCTGAATAACTTGTATTTTTTTTATCATAATGAACTTTTCACAGCAAGTAACCACAAAGACACTTGAAGTAAATAAATAAGATTATTAATTAAATTTGAGGGAAAATGAATTTTCACGTTTTTAATAAAATGCGTTTTGTTTTCTTGGAAAGAGTCTGCTAGTTCATAGAGGGAACCGCAATGGTTAATTTAGCATGCATATTTTTTTTTTTTTTTTATATTGAAAAGATCAAAGTGAAGTACGTGAGTATTATCAAATCACGTCTTGTAATCGAAGGGCTCCGTGTTCGATTCCACGGATGGTTTCAGTATCCTCTTTAAGCTGTAGTAGTTGCTCTTTTAACTCTGTCATGTCCACGTGATCAAAGGCAATGTAAGTGAGTCATATTGTTATTTCCAAGCAAAACACCAATCATAATCATCAAATCAAATTGTAAATTGTCTGCTTTAATTCTAGTCTTATTCCAAGACGTAATTCCATTTAATTTAATTGGTATTTATACTATCAATCGCAGGTTATGTAATACCATATTCTACAACAAGATACACATTTATAAATAGTTTCTATGGACAAGGGCCGGTTCATTTTGGAGATACAGAGTTTCCAACTTGGAGACCGAAGGCGATGAATAAAAATGGGAAGGAAATTAATAATTCTCAGTAAATCAGATGAAGCATTAAATGAATATTTCGTTTCCGAAACTTTCTTTCTAACAGCATGCTGAATGTCAGGGGTGGAAACACGATGTCAGTTTTGCAAACTATGGATAAAACACGAGATGAAATATTCTAGAATATTACGTACTTTGTATAAGATTGCGGAAACCTTTCTGTCTTATCTATAGTTAGCAATAAAACAGTAAAGGGCACATTACCATTAATCCCCCTCAAAGTGTTTCTCTTCGATTTGAACATACTTATCCCGTCGTTATGGCCACTGTATGAAGTAGATCTGGCAGTCCTTTATCGTGAATGTCTTGAGTTGGGCTGTCGTGGATGCCTTGATGTCCTGAATCAATTCAAAGCATTTACCTTCCATGGTAAATTTGAGTTTGAAGAATAGCCAGAAGTCACGTAGAGCAAGATCCGGCGAGTAAAACGAATGGCAACACGCCGTAGTGCTTTATGAACCAGAAATTGCCGTACTAGAAGCTATGTGTGACAGAGAATGTTGTCACGATGGATGATGAGACCATTTGCTTATTTCTCAGGTCGTTTTCTAAGCACTTCATTTCTTAAACGCTGCAATAAGCCATTATAATATTCAGCGTTCACCGTATCAGTACAAAGAGCCAACTTAGCTCGCACAATTCCACCAACGACAAAAACACAGCAGCATAATCTTGATGGTACGTCTCGTACTTAAGAGATGGCACATCTCGTACTTAAGACAAAATTACATCTAAGGTGGAAATTCAAGCCAGAAATTTTATGCAAGTAACTAAATAGAAAAGTCAAGCAAGAGAAAAGAAATAACTAGATTCAGTTCTAAGAATTCTTGATGTTATGCTCGGTCTTGGTTGTTGATAGGTAATAAGCAGAGGGCATCCTTCACCTTAAAGAATATTATATTAATTGGGAAAGTACTTATTGAATGATGTGGGAAGGTGGAAATCATACAATTATATTGCTAGCGCTTCATAGCTTCAGCGCTTTTTTTAAAGAAAGGTTTCATTGTTATAGGCGGCTCTACTGAAGGCTGATTCCTAACTTGACTGAGAGAGGTTGTTCAACTTACGAAATACCATGTTCGGTCTTTGCACTTCTCAAGCTGATGAATACATGAGAAAGTTGGAAGATTTATTTCACATGAAAGCACTGCATTTGGGAAAAGAGCTTTGTAAATAATTCATGCTTACTCTTGTATGTAAAACTTCTAAGAAGCGAAAACTGACATCTTGTTTGTTTACAATATAGTAAACGGATGTTCACTTTAGCGTACCCAGTCGTTCCTCTCGAAAAAGATCTTTGATATGTACTCTTCCAGCTGAACTTAATTAACTCCCATCTAACACTGATAACTTCTCATCTGAAAATGGTTCTGGTTCCCATTAATCAAGGGTGAATTGTAAATACATTAATATGATATTTATTTTAGGTCTACAGGTTTCATGTTTCACTTTTGTTCGCTATGATAATGCTCATTATTGCTATTCTGTTACTGTTGCTTTCTGCTGCATAATTTTTCAAACCCGTAGCCAGGGAGGGGTTAGAAGAGGCCTGGTCCCACTAAAATTTCCTTCGCCCCAGGTAAAAATTTACATTGACGTATATAAGTAGCAGCTAAAATTATATATTGTGACTTGTGCCTCCCTCCACATATTTGTGGTTGTTGACGCGTCTGCAATTTGTGATCATTTTATTTTATTATTACTGTATATAACATTTGTTATAGCATTTCATGTTTGTCGTTTTTCAGTGTAAAGTAACCAATGTGTTAATTTCTCCTAACCATTCAAACTTCTCCTAACCATTATGATCTTTAATTCAAACTTAACTTTCTAAAAATACACCTCAGCAAAATAGAAGTTCTTTGCAAAAGGGTTTAGAAAATAGCATAAGGAATCAAGAAAAGCTATCCTGACACCACTGTTATATACAGTGTAACTCGTTTATAACGACACCTCGAATATGGCGTCATGTTTTTTGTAGTACCGACATATTCCTCATAAGGAATGTGTTTTTCAAACTCGCTTAAAGCGACAAACATAACCTCGCATATAACGTCATTTCAAACTTCAGTTTGCACGTTTACAGTGCGGTTTTCCAAGAACCTGTTTGTCTCGTCTCTTCGGGCTATTTTTCTCGAGATTCCTGATCTAAAAGACAAATCGCTTCAGTCATAAATCATCATTTCCGACCCACTGTTCAGCTGCGGAAGAAAGGAAAATTATATTGTCAAACTTTAATTGAAAGAAATGAATTCCCCTTCCCTCTCCTTTACAGACCATTCCTTCTTATTTTTAAACAGCACTGTTAGGTTTCACTATGAGTACCTGGGTGTGGGGGAGAGAGGGGCGCTTGAAGTAAGGTAACACTGGAAACAAAGACATAGGCTAAAGATAAGGAATAGTGTATTTCAAATCTATTGCTGTTTGACTCTGAGAACTCGAGACTGTGTCCAGAGTTTCTTTACCCTCCCCCTTCTGTCAATGACCTTCGTGAACTGTTACAGGGAAGGTCCACACACCATTGTCCCCCTTGGATGATCAGTAGTAGTACCATCTTCACTAGTTTAAAGGTTTAGCATAGCTAGAAAAAAGAAAAGCTTTGACTTTGGAAGAAACAGTTGAAGCTATACGTGAATTTGAGAATGAAAGATGAAAAGCCGATTTTTGTCGTGAATTTAGTCAGATTAATTTTACTGTTCCTTGGAATTTAATACAGTACTCTATTTTACGTTATGCCATCTTTTACTATCTTTCACAGCTGAACTTTAATAAAATACTGTACTTTATGTTGTATATCGAGTTGCACTGTTAATGCCAGGTTTTCAAGTGAATGCAATCCAAACTAGGCCTAATTAAGTTTGTTCTTCATAATTTTCCATTTTACTCGACTTCATCATCCTCATGAGGTCTATGCCAGTACCTACCAAGAAAAACTAAAACAAAACTGGTTTATTAATTATATGTCCTGTGTTTTTACTGGTTCTGGGTAGGAGTGGTTTGTAGGTTATAACTTTAGAAGCAACATAATCGAAAAGTATCTGTAAAAGCGACTTTTTTCAATATTACAGCTGAATATGCTTCTAATATCCACGCAACCATCTTGGAGATTCTCATAGCTTCTGACTGCCATGTTTGGTGTCATAATTTACTGGGAATTCCACCAGCCTTCATACTTTACACATATTTGTGGTTACTCTCTGTCGATTTATTTACCAAAGAAAGACTACAGTGAAAGAAACAGGAGAGAAGAAACCGGAAACAAAATAAACAATCCCCTATGTTTACATTGAATGGGAAGACAAGTGTAAGTTTCCTATATGACTATTTTCACATCTACTCATATTATTGTTGACTTACTGGTTTATAAGGTTGTTTCAACTCAATGTCGAATTCGTTTGGACTTTCCCAAATGAAACAAAAAGTGTTTATTCTTTTTCTCAAATATTCTAGTCAAGTCCTTTAACACAAATGTTGATGTTTTGTTTTGAGGCTTTTGTTTTTTTGTTTGAAATCCAGAAAACTTGTTAAAAAATGAAAAGAACGTTTGGGTTTCCCGTCTTCCAAGTAATGATAAACTTTGGATCAATTCACCGTTAATAGAAGTATTGTTTTCAAAACACAAATGCTGTAATCGC